>APFE030982057.1:243687-263011 GCA_000404065.3 Pinus taeda
ACCCGAAAGGGTTCCGAAATGCCTCTGTATAATATTTCAAGTCCGAAAAGTGGGGTTTTTCCATGTTTTTTTTTTATGTATTTTTGCATGTTTTAATGTATTGCGAAATACAAAGGGCAAGCCAATTGCGATATGTGGTAGCGACCTACGGGCGGACCCGATAGGAAAATAAAGCACAGTTATGGGAATTTCAAGTCCGAAATTGTGTTTTATATGGACTTTCTTGTGTTTTCACAGCGTTCTCTATGTAAATAGAGAATGACTGTTACTAAGGATTCCAAGTGCCAATTGCCCTCATCTGTTGCAGAAACAGGTGGCCGCCTCCCTTGAGTGTATTATGTAATGATTATTGAACGCCAAAGAAGGGATTCGAGAACAATGTGGTAGGAAGAGCAAAGAGCCCGAGAGGGAAATGAATGAACAATGTCGTTTTGGCTTAAAAGCCGTGAATATCAAAGGCAGAGGGTTGCTCAGTTATTGTTGGTGGCCGAGTTGCTGTTGAACGTTGTTGTTAGGGTTTTGTTATGAAGCAGAAGCCAAAGGGGCAGCGTAGAAGCCAAAGAGCCAGTGCAGAAGCAAAAGAGAAGTTGAGGGAGCCTTTGGGGTCACTTGAAGTTCAAGTGAAAAGCCAGAGAGCATGAAGGTTGCAGAAGGTAAAAAGAAGCCAGAGTTAGAGCCCAGAGCCAGAACCAGAGCCAAAGAGCCAGAGCCAGAGCCAAGAGCCAGAACCAAGAGCCAAAGATTCAGAGCTTCAAGATCCAGAAGGGATTAAACGGTGTCTGAACCCACTGTTTTTGTACAAAACAGCAGGAGTTGGGCCAAGAGCTTGTAAAAAAGACTTACACCATAATCCCAGAGAAACTAGTTGAGTTGACTAGAGCTCACGGAGACATAGCCCAAGAGTTGTGGGTGAACACCTAATTAATTTGTTGTCTTGTGTGTTTGTTTTTACTGTTGCATTATTCACTGTTATATGCATTTATATATATCAGTTTAAGCACATTCAAATATCAGCACAAACAACAGATTTTAAAGCAAATAATCAGCTGAAAACAAATACAAGCATACACTATATTTCAAGCATTTCTTAATTTCGCATTGGTTAATCAAATAAACTTGGGAATATTCATGCTTTGGAAGTGGGAGAGGTTCTTGTAAGTAAGACAAGAAGCCTAAGAGCCCCATTTTCAGATCACTAGTGGAGGAAGCAGGGAAAGGTAACTGTTTTCTTCTATGGTGCCTCTAAAGGCAATCCAGGGATCTTTGGTGCAGGTGGAGTGGTCTACTCTCCGAATGGCTCCTGAATAGATAGCGATAGCTAGGAACTAGGACAGAGCACAAATAATCAAGCCAAAATTCTCAGGCTTCTTAAAGGCTACCACATTGCATAGGAGCATGGACACAAAGCTTTTCAGGTCTGCGGGGACTCAGAGCTCTTGATAAAGACATTAAACTCAGAGGCACACTTTAGCAATCTAGCTCTCAATAACACTCTCCAAAGGCTGCGGGGCATACTGGTTTTTTTTACCTCCTCCTCCTTTTTTCACATCCTCCGCAACTCAAACAAGGAGGTAGATATCAAAGCCAACGAGGGATGTTGTCTGACTCAATGGTTTTTCAAAAAAACTCAGAAGAGCTTGTGTGGATCACCATACCATAGCTCAACAGCGCTGTGCCAAACAAAATTTTCCCCAAGTAACCGTTGGACCTCAGTGATCAACAGTCCAGATTAAACAATAGAGGAGCCTAAAGGAACTATCAGAACAGATCGATGAAGTAGATTAAGGGTCATCGCATGTGAAAGAGCACAGGAGTTAATGCAGTGAAAAGGTGGATTTATAACCTCGAGTGGTTTTTCGAGCGGCAAAGTAGTGGTAAGTGATATCAAGGGCTTGGCTCCAATTCCACTAATCGAAGGACATGTAGCAGTAGAGGAGTGAGGGGAAACTTCTTTATCGGGCGGTTAACCCCCATGTGTGCTATCACTTCGAAACAAATGTGAACCATCGAATCTACTAAGAGTAGATCAAAAACAGAGGTTTAATATGCAAATTGGTCGATCGGGGATTGGGCTTTGGAAGCGACATATGATAACATGAAGGGTTGATGGGTGTGGACCTGACGAAGTTATGTGTGTGAGTTTTTAAAGTTTGAAGTCCGACAACTCAATCGCATATCGAATGTGGAGGAGGCGTGCTTTATTGTGTGTTGCGAAGGAGTCGATCCCTGATTGTGATAAAGGTGGAACCTCGGAAAGCGTGTCAAGACTGTACTAAGGGAGAAAGGATTGTTTTGTGGATATTTCCTTTGTAATGGTTTTATAATGAAATAGCACCGATGTAAGGTTTTTACATGTTAATTATATATAACCAATGATAATAAAGGAATGGTTATATATTCGTGGTTAAGGGGTAACGAAGATTAACGAGAGGGTTTTAAAAAGTCCTGATAAGTATTTAGGGGCCTTAACCATTGGAGGTCGATCGCATCGCTAAAAGGATTGGTCTATGTTCCGACATCACCGACAACTCTTCTCTAAGGCGATTATTCGGGGATCGTAAATCGCACCCTTTTAAGTCTTAAGGCCGCCACTTTGTAAACTACATTCGCCGATGCGATATTCCTTCAAGTCTCAAAACTATGAAGGAAAGATTGTTAGGCGTAGTAAGGGTTTGTGAACTCAAGCCTCCATGTAATGTCGGTTGATTAGGCTACGGCCCAACCGTTGATCTATAAATATATTAACCGTTTTAGTTTAAAAATAAAATAAAAATGAGTTATATATGAAAGTCAAAACCTCAGTTATGGCATCATACAAAAGTGCAATTAATGCTTCACAGAAACAATAAATCTCACATATAATTCATGAAAATAAAGTTTTGCCACTAAGTAAATGTAAACATACGTATGCATACACGATAATAGTACCAAATGTATGAAGTCTTGCTCATTTGACAAATGACATAGACCAAATTCTTCTTTCAAATCAAATTGTCTCCCAAGAATAAAAAAGTGCATCAAAAAAGGAAAGTAATCTGATATCTAAAAGAAAAGATCATGTTCCATCATTTCACCAAAGCATTCACAAACTTACAATAGTGCATTCTTTGCAAATGTTTTTGATAAAATTTTGGACCCTTCTCTAAATGCATGAGAAGGGTATAAATATTATTCTAGCTAAGCGTGCAAAAATAGATTATACAAAATTTGAGGAGGTTTCAAACAACCTTCCTCCTACATAGGTAACTAACTCCAAAAATAAATAGGGATCAACTAAAAAGAACTAAGAGGATGACTTGTTGTCTTCCAGCTTGTCCTTTAAATTAGAAATATCGATCATCGAGATTTGAGGAGGTGGCCTGAAATGAGATTTGAGTTGTCCTGTAAAGATTGCATCGGCAAGAGGTGACGGCATCCTTTGAGTCGCATGGAGATAACAGTTGAGGGTCATAATCTGCCTATGTGGCTTGACCAGATACTACCAATATGGCTGCCATTCGTTCGTAGTCAGTTTTATAATTGCATCTCTTTGATTCCCCGCTTTTTCTTGCCAGCCTTTATTCAAATCGTTTAAGTCGAGCATTTCTTTCGCATTACCCTCTTTCATGAGATTGGTAGCGAATAGGTATGATTTACTACCTTAATGATGTTCTTCGATACTCCAGTTTCCCTTGTGAGTGCCACCTCTGCCTATTTTATCCTAGCATCCCAATTAGTAAAGAGGATGTCTTTGTGAGGTTCCTCTATCTCGGGTAGATTGGCATTCTTTCCTTCTTCTAATTCTTGCCATTCAATGAAATCATAGATTTTGGTGTTTAAATCATTAAATTCTGTTCTTCGGTCAATGGCTTCGTCTATGAGTTGGTCGCTGGTAATCAGGTAGGGAGTGATGTGTGACAGCTTTTGGTAGAAATACTCTTACTGCTTGACTAGAAGAGAATTTAGTTCTAGAGCCTCTTTAATGAATTCCTCAGTAGTGGGAAAATTCTTGTACCTATTCAAGGATTGTTGTAATTCTTGGAGCTGCATGTTTTTGTCCAATAAGTTGGCTTCATGGCTTATTTTCAATACTTCCATGTCCTACTAAAATTGTGTGAGCTACTCGGTTGCATGCTTGTTTGCACTTGCTTTTCTATCTCGAGCTCTTGTTCGAGCTGCACAATTCTTTCATCCTTTTCCTTTAGCAGAGTAGACACCTCAGTAGCCTTGTCCATAGTGGCCGACACGTATGTTCCTGTGAACTGTGGCAGTCTAGTCAAGTTCTCGACCGGTTTGAAAGGCATGTCCTTCCAAACAACATCCATTGGCTCATCTCCAAGTGAGAATTCGGGTGCATCTACCCTTCTCCTTTTCCTTTGCCTTCGTACTACAACCTTGTGGAGAGGGCTATAGAATGCATCAAATGGACGTATCTCCGTCACTTTTAGAACAATTTCTGATGTGGGCAGAGTAGGGATAATTTTAGCATGCTGGGATGTTGTTGTTTATTTATCCATAGGTGTAGATTGTTCGCCAACAGACTTGGTTTCTGTATCTTGATGAATTTTTAGAGGAGTTTTGAATTTCTTTGTTTCTTGAGTATTTGGAGCTTTGGGAGTGTCTTGCAATTTATGATTGAATTGATCCCATTCCTGATCCAAACTAGTGCCTTAGGCTTCTGAACTTGTCTCTGTGGTCAGGATGTCCATTACCTGTTTTTCGGCTAGCTTCCTGCTGGACTCAGTCGTATTGTCTACATCCTGGACTTTCCCTGTGTCTGGTGTATTCTCAGTGTTTACCTGAGAGTCATTTTGAGAGCTAGGGGTTGTGCTATCGACAATGTTACTTGGGACAGGCTTATCCTCGGGTTTTAATAAATGCATTCGAATGACCCAGAGCCTCTCATTCCTGAATTCCTGAAATCTTTGAAAACCTTCAGGGTTTTAGGTTCACCTTTTCCCATTCAAGTGCTTGCTCGAAAGAAACTGTTGACTGTAACAAATTCTCAAAGTAATTATCTCCATGATTGTATGCCTTGAGCCTTAGTCCTAGAGTGACACTGTATGCCACTTTGTTTGGGTCGAATTACCTTGTAGCCAATTTATGAAGCCTGAGGGCTTCCATTTTTGTTGATTCCTTAGTAGCATGAACAAAATTAACTAAAGAAAAAGAGCCGCATTTGATAGGAAAAGTAGGCCAAATGCCTTCTTGCCATCTTTAAGAACTTTAGTCAAGCCCTTTCCCACAGTCTGGTAGGCAATCTCCCTTGCTAATAGCTTATCAAAAACATATAAGGGAAGGACGTGTGGGTCAACAGTGCTACCAAAAACCCTAATGTAGGTGAACCATTCCTCAATAAAATACTTGCCTACAACAAGCAGGTCTGTTACAACTTCTTGGGAAAACCTAGGGGCTTTCTTATTGAAAATCATTTGGTGTAAGGGCAACATGATAGAATGAAATGTTTTATAGAAGTGAGGTATGTAATTCGATTCCCATATTTGTTTATGACTGATATGGATTGGGTAAGGATCTTGTATGGTCCATTTCCAACCCATGGTTGGAAATGTTATGCAAAAATAGATAACATCCATAATATAAGCAGAAAAATAGAAGGGAGGGAGGTTATCTGAAGAGGAGGATTTCTTTTGTCGATATTCAGTAATGGAGGTGGCTAAGTTGTCAAATAGGATAGAAGGCCAATTCATGATATAGGAATTAACACAAGCATCGATCAAGGGAATCCATTCTATTGAAAACTTAGTGTCATTTGGCAGTCCATCCAATCTACATAACATTGTTGCTGCATAATTGTAGGGGTTTTCCAAAGAGGCTATTGCATACATACCCAATTTGTCATACTTGAATTTGTTGTCTAACATTCTCCAAGTTCGACTTAACTTGAAGGGATCCGGATTATTCTTTGCGAAGTTAGCCACAAATGTGTTGTCGTAGATTTCCTGCAGGTCAGGTATGTGATACATTGCCTTCAAGTCTTCTGCCCTGAACGATCCTATGAGCTCCATCCTAGAATTCTTGAACTGCCTGTCTTCAATGATAAGGTTTTCAACCACCCATCTGATCATGTATGTGTAGGGGATGATTTTGTCTCTTTCTCCCATCCTATGGAGGAAAGAACATGAGGCATCCCTGCATTGAGGTCCTGGAGGCTTTGTTGACCTAGTTGTTGCTCTCGTAACAATGATTTTAGGTCGCTCGTCCTCAAGTCTATTGTAAACTACTTCCCAAGCTGTTGCGCCTCCAGCTGCATCACAAACTGTATCAGCAAAGATAGGAGCCATCTCTGTATCCTCTGTTTCAACAATGGTCTTCTTAGTTTGCTTTTGCATCACATTTCTTAAGGACATGTCTTTTGTCGCTTTCTTGAAACAGACAAGATATATCAGTGCAGACGATATCAAGTAATTAAGACTAAAATCCTTTGTGAAATGACTTTGGATTGTGAGAAAGGTTTTTATGAGATATTCGATTATAACTACCAATAACGTGGAAAATTATTATCCTCCCTCGAGTCGCTAAACATTAAATAACCTGTCAACTTGTTTGTTCTTATTATTTAAAATGTAATTATTCTGCATGCTTTACCTCCTTAATCGCAGTTCGTGGTCTTTAAAGGGGTACCATATAACACTTATCAAATATATTGAGTGAAATGAGATTGCAAAAATCGTAATATCACATTTCGCAAATCGTTATCGGTTGTCCTAAGGCATGTTCAAGTGTTTTACGAATTGCGAAATGCGATTGTGAAATGACAAGATTAGGTTATCACAGCGACAGACCTTTTCACATATCACAATTTCGTCAAGGTTTTATAAAATAGTGATGTGGAAAAGCGCAATATGAGATTTGCGATAGAAGTTTCCTCCTTAGCTTATTTTGCAAGGTTTTGTTAAGTTTTCCCTTTAGAGTTAGGTATTATTATCCTAGGCTTAAAAAATTAAAAAGGGTCCCCATTTTGAACTCAAATGTTAGTTATTGTTAGTTAAAAATTGGGGGGGAGGGGGGGGGGGGGGGGGTTGTTTCGTAGTACAACAAGATGATAATGATGATGACCATGATACATGTATGAACCATAACTAGAATAGAACCCATAACCACTGCCTCTCATATCAAGTGCATCCATCCATTTGTCATCTATGGCAGTGTCATCCTTGCCTGATATGTGCCCTCCATGAAACCTTCTACCATATGCCCCATTAGTCATGCCTTCTTATCCATAACTAATCTTTGGTTGTCCATGTCTCTGCAAATCTGAAAAACTCTGAAGGATCACTGAATTTACCTCTACTTTCTTTTCCCAAGCCCTCGAAAGTATTACCTATGACTAAGTGATTCTGTCATGATCTGCTTTGCAACTCTTCATTTCTTCCTTTAGACTTCTTAAGGTATCTGATATGTTAGGAGAGTACTCATCTCTTGGTTGTTCATTTGATCTATAAGGAGAGTCTCGTGAATTGTAATCCACCATTCAGCTAGTCATCTCTGATCCTCTTCTTCTTCCTACAAACATACCATGTCAGATAACCAAACATAAACATAATCAACATACCTCAGTGAAGTTCAGGCGAGGTTATCTCATTTGCAAAATCAATCCAAATTAGCACGATCAATATATGTACATAATCATATCAATATGTCAACATCATGCATGATAACATTAACTACATACAATTACCTCATGAATGACAACCATAACCATGAAAATGTATGCATAAAGACATGCATCTAGCCCATCCAGTCCAAGTATTTGAACCATGCTTTGATACCACCTTGTGGTATCAGATTTCACCCAAAGAGAACATAACCCACTCTAATACCACCCTATAGCATCAGATATCACCCAAAGAGAACATAACCAAATCTGATACCACCTTGTAGTATCATTTATCACCCAAAGAGAACGAAACCCTCTATGATACCACCTTGTAAACACCCCTTCCCACATTTACCCAATTTCGTTGGCCTGCCATGTTAAACATGTGACGAAAATTTACCATGACATGACCTGACCTCCCAGCTCCAGTTAAGGAAGTGGGGCCTACAAATGAGACTTACTGACCACAAATTAACATCCTACAGGGCTTACAGGACACTCGAGGGATAAAGAACCACCCTAGGTGACCAAACCCCGAGCTAGATTGTTTTTTCACTGACTTAGACTCCTAACCACATGCACAAGCCTACAAGGGTGTAGTTATAGGGATCCACCCACACTCATGACATTGCTTCCATGCAGTTATAGCCCAAAATCTTCAGTTCAAAGGGTGCGGTCTCAAGATTTGAGCCACCTTTTTAGGCCAACTTCCAGACCACTGCCCATAACTGTCTATAACTTCTCATAATGATAAATGACATAATGACAATGTTATTCATACAAAACTTGACCTAACTAGGCCTAACCATGACAATCATTTCTTCAAACATATGGTGAACATGTGAGTTATATATCATGAATGCATATCTGATCATAGAAGTCTGAGACTTATCTGAGAGACACCAAGAAGGCTTAATTCCTTCTCATAATAGTTGCAATAACACTTGTTAGACCATACATTCATTAACCATCAAATCCTAGACAAGTCATGGCTAGAGCACATTACAAATCCATGTTTATGACCAACATATAATCAAATTATTAACCATGATAGAACAACCATTAAATCATCATAACAACAAGCACAAGTACTCATAGATTACAATGAGAAAATGACTTTTATTAACTTATGCAAAAACCAACCAAGTCAAGGACTTCCATGTACCACCCAACCATAGATTGGGATGAACCAAATCTTCTAATCACCATTGTGCCATATTCAAAGCATGAATGTGGGATCTCAAGACATAAACAACCAGGGCTTCTCGGCTACCGCAATCTCGCCAAATCCTAAACAAGTCATGGCTAGATCACATTACAAATCCATGTTTACAACCAACATATAATCAAATTATTAACCATGATAGAACAACCTTTAAATCATCATAATAATAAGTACAAGTGCTCATATATTACAATAGGAAAATAACTTGTATTAACTTATGAAAAACCAACCAAGTCAAGAACTTCCATGTACCACCCAACCATAGATTGGGTTGAACCAAACCTTTCTTTCATCCAATCCCAACCATGCCATAATCAAAGCATGAATGTGGGATCTCAAGGCATAAACAACCAGAGCTTCTCGAAGATTAAACCATCTCCACCATCAGGCTACCACAATCTCGCCGAAACTAGTCAAGAGATCACAAAGCCCAAAACAAGCTTGGGTGCCTTATAGTTTCTTCACCCATAACTTGAGGAATTTGTTTGTCTCAACCCACCTATCGAGGGATTCATAGAGATTAAACTTGCTCCAACCCTAACCCTTGGGAATTTTCCTGAGACCAGCTCACCTAGTTCCAAAACCTTCCAACAATCCAAAGCTCAGCCAAAAAAAAAAAAAAAAAAAAAAAATTCCTATCACACCATGTTTATCCAGGAAATGGCAAAGCAAGGCTGAAACCATTGTCAAACCTAACAAAAGCCATGCCAATGACAACACATGAACCAAATAAACAAATGGATGTACCATGCATTCACACATCATCTAGGAAATCACACATGTAACTTGTTACCTACAAAATCCTCCTGTTGAAGCTACTTAATCCAACCTTCCTTACTTGTCGTTTTCTTTCCTTGTCCTTCCTTTGTTTTCCTTTCTCCAATGCTAGAATGCTCCAAGAATGAAAAGTATGAGAGAATAAAGAAAGCTCCAAAACTGAACTGAAAAAAGTTAAACCAACAAAAAGTTGTGAACTGATCCCCATAAGCCTTTTTATCATTGAGGCATCTATTTTCCTTCTCATGCAAATTTGTGACCCTTCATCTCCATTTTCTCCTATTTTCCCTTATTTTCATAAATAAATGTTAATTAATGCCTCTTTGCCTTTTCCAATTTCCTTATACATAAATAAACCAAAAGTGACACCCACTAGGATGTTTTGCCCAACATTCAGCTTGGAATATGTGTCCCATGACCTTGGCCTTATTTTTCCTTTACTATCCTTTATTATAGGAACTTTTAACCCGGGGATGCTACAATTTTCATAGTCTATGTATAACAATTTATTCTCACCAAATTTATGTGCCTTCTTGTATTTAATATCACAATTGAAACACAATCTCTTTGTTTTTCTTTCATCCATTTGTTGAGTTGTCAACCTTATTGGTTTAAGTGAGGCATCATGATGTTCTCTATAGTTATTAGTAACCAATTTTCTAGTAGTCATCTTTTCACTCACTTTCCTTGCTAGACTAAAATCATGCTCTCAAAAATTATGTTCAAAGATATGCACCTTTGTTGGATGCTTTCCTTTAAATTTCCATTACAGAGGTCTACAAATTATCCTTTGATTCCCCGAGACTAAACTTTTGGATTCGTTGAATGTGCTCTATAAATAAATATTTTTATTGAAGATTTACCAATTTACTAAAGAATGTATTGCTCTTAATATCCCCATAATATGTTATGAATTCCTCTATAAAAATGGGCCATGTTACAACAAAATCCTTTTTTCTTTTGCAAATACATTGATACCATGCATGTTGATCTTGTTCTAGAAACATGGATGCAATATTTACCTTTCATAAGGATGTAATTTGGTGTAGATAAAAGTATTTCTCCATTTGATATATCCATGCTATAGGATCATTACCATCAAACTTCCTCATATTGATATTTTGAGTGCAGTAATTCCTTGGTGTTGACTTGAAGCTCTAATGATGTGGATCTTAAATTGGAAAGTTTTGTGATTCAATATTTGGGCTCTCCAATTGTGATAAAGACTCATAATATGTGATTGAGTATTAACACAATGCTTCTCCTTATTTTCATGATTTCCCTGGATCACCATATCCCTTTTAGAGAGATCCTTTAATATAATGTTTTGTAATTCTTTTATTTCTTCCTTGATGTTTTGTATTTCTTCCTTATTTTCATTCATCTTCTTTTATTTTTCATCCATAATTTCCCTTTTAAAGTTTTCCTTATTTTCTCCCAATATTTTAGTCCATGTTTCCAACTAAACCTTTCACCCATGACAAATCAACACTTATAGTATCACTTATTGGCTTAAACTCACTTTCCAATGTGGATAATTGGTATTTGAGGTATTGTGTTTCTTCATGATTCTTGGAGGAGCCTTCAAGAGGTCTAATTGGTGCAGTGGGTTCTCGATCTTTCTCTAGAACCATGTGAGAAACTAATAATAATATCCATATTTATCAAAACTTCCAATCACCAAAAAATGGATCGTCTAATCAAAGGTTATGTCACTTGTAAGTTACATACCTTTAAATACTTAATTTTGAGATTATATGGATGGTTGACCTTTGTCTTGATAGATCCTTGAGATTTGAGCTATTCTGAATTTGAAATTTTGGCTTGTAATATTGGCTATTATGATATGCCTTTTTTGTAGTTTTGTGGGTTTGACCAAAAAATTGATGTGTCGGGCGAATGTTATGGTAACTTTCCCAATACTTGTTGATTTTTTACTTTTTGCCAGAAGCATATGTATATATATAATTTTTAACCAAAACAAGAATTGTGTATTAAGCAAAAGTTTGTAGTTGAAGCAAGCAACTAAAGCACAATACAATGAATACTAAGGGGAAAACTCTGCAATGATTATCAAAAAGAGGAAGATAAAAAGCCATCCCTCTGCCAATAAGAAAAGGAGAGGAGTAGATCCAATACTAGACCTGCGAAGACTTGAGCCTATTGCTTCTTAAGAACATGAGTAGATTCTTACAAATTGCTTACACAAGATGATACAAAACCAAACATTTCTACGATATAATTGATATCTACCCCCCATCAAGACCATAGGAGGTACCATATTTTAGAGATTTATTTCTTTGATCTTTTATGCTTCTTTTTAATGGAGGGGAAGATTGTTGTTTCCTTTTAAGAACATCTAAATAGGATGGATAAGAAGAGGAGATATTGACCTCCTCCTCTTCCTATGAATTGGCCTCTTCTTCCTTCTTATCTGATGGAGGGATTTTGTCAATACCCTTAGAAGAAGTTTCTTCCTTAGCAGATGAATGGATGTTTTCTTAAGGCACTAGATCCGGATCTCGTTGATCTTCTACATTTATATCTCTGACTTTTGACAGTTTCAAAGCTTCATGTCTATTACTAGAGTTAGGGTGCTAATGGGATTTGAACTTTCTATAATGAGGCCTCTTAGACAAATGGTTCTTATGCTTCCTTGAAATTGAATTGAATGCTCCGTGCTCCTCATTACTTTGAGAATATGACAAAGGAATAGGTGGAAATTGAGACGCTGGAGCTTTTAGACAAATTTTTGCAAAGTACCCACACTCATGGAAAAAATCACATTGAAAAGGAACCTTACCATAATCTAGAGCCTAAACATAGGACCAACCCTTGAAGTCAAATTGAATTGCCTCAAGGTTCCCTTTTGCAAATTCTATTTCAACACAAATTTTGGCATACGAGAAGTTATTGTTCTTTCCCTGAGAACTGGTAATGCACTGGCCAAATTTGTCACATATGGCTTTAAAAATACCATTGCCATAGTGAAGAAGGGGAAGATACAACAATCTATTCTAGATAGGAGCAAAAGAGTTTTCCATTGTAGGGATAAAATCGAAACTCTAGTGGATGAGACTACATTCCCCTCAATCCCATGAAATAGGGCCCAAATCTATAGATTAGATCCTCATCGTTTTTGCTTTAAAAAATAAAAGCAAAATAATTGTTTCCACACTATAAAGTACAAAAGGGCTCGTGGTTTGCATAATTTCTAGAGGTCCATTTAAAACGAAACCATAATTGGGCAAAAGTTCACTACACTTACCTATAAACCCTCTTTCCTTAAGGGTATTAATGTTATTTTTTCATAGAGGCAAAAAACACCAAATCAAGAGAAGGAATTGTATCCGCCCTTTTTACAAACCTACCACAAGGCAACGAGAGATGATGATCCATGCCAACATTGGAAAGACCAACCATTGTACAAGCAATGAATTCACTAGAACTATTTGAGATAAAATATCAACCAATCCAATAACAAGCCAATAAAACTTAAAACCAAGATTGAAACTCCAAATCAACAACATACCTCTCGATTCACCATCAAGACTAAAGCACTTTACAAACAACTACTATAAACAATAGAGCAAACCACAATAATCAGAAACAAAAACCTAAATTTGGAAAAAAAACGCCAAATTCGCCACAATCTCGTACAACCCACTATGCATATCTACAACAAGCGGCGAGGAGCTATGGTGGTTAGGAAACCCTAACAGCGCGCTCCCTTGCTGTCTTACACTCCTCCATTCTTCCTATATATTTATGCTTTCCCCAAAAGTGAACTTGTAAGGCGTGTCACATGTCTACTTATTCAAATTTGATTTTTGAAATTTCTACGTAAGCTACTTTGGTACGTCTTCTCAAATATATGAAAATTTCATAGTCTAAAGTGCCCCATGAAATTTTTTAGTGAACATGTCAAGATCACTTGTTTGAAATTGATTTTAGGATCATTCATAAACCCTAAATTCCACAGGGTATATCTTCGAAATTATAATAAACTAAAATCTATTTTTTTGTGAGATGTACCTTGAGATGATTCATCAATCTACTCAAGTTTTCATGGTTTGAATCATTCTAGGAAAAAATTACACCGAAAATCCTGAAATCAAGTTGATTTTAGGGCCATTCACAAAACCTAATTTCCATAAAGTATATCTTCGAAAGCACATTGAACCAAAATATTAAATTTTTACTAGTTGTACCTTGTGATGTCTTCTATATTTGCTCAAAATTTCATGGTTTGTAATGTCCTCATAAAAATTATAGCTAAAAATGATTGGATAACTCAAGACTAATCACAAACCCTAACTTGCACATCGTATATCTCCAAAAGTATAGTGAACCAAAATCTAAAATTTTAACTAGATGCCCTAGAAGATCTCTTCACAATATGCTTTTGCCATTTGAAATGTCCCAAAAAAAGTATAACAAAATTACTAACGTGATTTGTTTGAAATAACAAAACCCCAGGTTCATATGTTTTGAACCTTGCACCTTAAAAATGATAAGAAACCAATAATTATAGTGCAGTATATATATATATATATATATATATATAATGAAATGGTACAATGACGGGTTCTAACCAACACATTGAAGTAATAATATGATTGTAATAACTCAATATTGATGGTTTAAAAAGGGGTTTTAGGGTAAAGAAGTGGTTTATATAGCGCTTATGTAGCACCCTCCTCCAACATCTACCCAAGTAACCAACCAAGTGGGGTAAACATGTGACGAAAAGTTACTATAATATGATTCGACCTCCTAAGTCACGTTAAGGAAGTGGAACCAATGAGAACACACCATACAGACCTTCAACATCAACAACAAGACTCTTGAGAACCATCCCAACCTTTCTGGTAACCATCCCCTAGGTCCCACTGAGGTTTTAGACCACTTGACCCTCGAACGCTCCCATGATATGGGCCTAACAGCGTCCAGGAGTGTTTGGACGCTCTCATGACAAGGCATGCTAGCATCTAGGGACTATTTTTCTTAGTGTTGTGCCAACGTCCCCAGGATTTGAGCTACTTTTTTAGGCCATAGCCTATGTCACTGCCCATAATTGAATGACACCTTCAGAACAAAAAAAGAACAAATAAAGATGATGTGAATGTAATTACTTGAACAAGCCCTTGCTTGGACCCCCACTAGCCATGACAGACATTTCATCAAACATATCACAAATATGTAATTTATAGCTATAAACAATAGATCTAAGCGTAGGGGTCTCATACTCATCTGAGAATTGTTAAGAAACATTGATACCTCAACACATTAGCTCCAGTTTCATCCATTAGGTCATATATACATTGTTCATTCATTTGCAAGTAAAAGCATGATGAGAGCCATACGTAACTATTGTCATAAAACATATACATGACCGACATAATAGCAACAGAAATACCAAGGAAATCACAACCATATGATCCACATATAAACCAATATAATACTCATAGAAATACAAGGAGAAATAACCTCATATTGATGATGCAAAATCCAAACCAAGGATGGGACTACCACATTCCACCCAACAATAGAATGGTTGAGCCAAAGATCTCTTCATCCATTCACCCTCGTGCCATATTCCAAGCATGAATGTGGGATCTCATAAAACACATCATTCCAAAACCATCCAAGGCTTCCAAAGGTCAACCACCTCAGCCCATCAAATAGTGATTCCACCTCACAGTCAGACATCACAAAACCATCATCAAATTGGTCTCTACCCAAGCCTTCTAGGGCTCTAAAGCATTTATTCCAACCAAGGCTTCCATGACTAGTAACTCAACCCACAGCTGTCGTCAGGCTTCCAAAGCATTTGTCCAACCAGAGCTTCCAGGACTAGTAAACCAACCCACTAAGGACTTCCAAAGCATTTGTCCAACCAAGGCTTCCAGGACTAGTAACTCGACCCAAGTTGTTATAGGGCTTCTAGAGCATTTGTCCAACCAGTGCTTCCATAAACTTGTAATTTAACCCAAGCTAAGGAAACATGAGAACCAACTAGAAAACAAAGAAATAAATCCACAACACCATGGTTATCTAGGAAATGGCAAGGCTACACAAATCTACTGTCAATCCAAGCAATCCTCCATGCCAGTGTCAAATCATGACCAATAATCCACATGCATGCCAAAACTAGTTAGGAAAACATGCATCCAACTCGATACCAACAAGCCAAATCTATTGTAGTTGCTGATCTCAATGTCCTCTTGCGCTTTCCTACTCTTCCTTTGCCTTCTTGCTCCAAACTCCAAGTATGCTAGACCCTCCGAAAGTGATGCAAGAAAACTCTAAGTGTCCATGAATGCGAGAGAGATAGAGCTCCAAAACTGAACTGACAAAAGTATGTGAATTGATCCTCAGAAGCCTTTTTATTAATGAGACCTCTATTTTCTTCATTTTTCATTTTTTTCCTTTATTTTCCTCCTCACATGCAACCAATGACCTTTCACCTCCATTTTCTCCTAATTTCCATTATTTTCATAAATAAATGTGCCAAAAATGCCATTTTTCCTTTCCAAAGCCTTAGCCATTGCCTTTGTCAATTTCCTTAGACATATTAACCAAAATGAACACCCACACTAGGATGCCTTGCCCAACATTCAACTTGGAATAATTGTCCCATCAATCATGGTTATTATTTTGCCTCTATTAACTTTTATTACATGGAACTTTCACCAGGGCTATTACAGAACCCTCCCCCTTGGGGGAACACCGTCCTAAGTGTTCAACAACACCTATAACCACAAGATTGTTGTTAGCAAAACATAATGCTGATGGAGCTTTATAACTTAGCTCGTTGCAGTATTTACAATGATCAACTTGCTGAGAACAAACCAACATGAAAACATAACAAGTATAACACCATAATGACATGACAACCATATCGTTCGTTGTAGCTTTATAACATAGCTCATGGCATTATTTACATCCATATACATATGTACATATACTAAACATCACCAAACATGTATAAAAAACATATACCAAAACATCCGCTCAACCAATGAACAAGGAAGGATACATTGCCCGCATCTGATCTGCCATCTCCCGTGTTGCTTCATCATGACCAAAGTGATTTCATTGCACCTTAACCTACTTGATTGCTCGGTTCTGGAGCATGAACATCTTTCTATGCAAAATGCATTGTGGTTCTGGTTGGAATTGTCATTTTGGCTCCACTTGCAATATAGACCAGTCAAATCACATGATCAACATCTTTAACATATTTTTTAAGCAATGACACATGGAAAATATCATGGAATTTCATTATCAGAGGTAGTGCAATTCGATAGGCTACTGGCCCAATCCTCTTAATAATACTAAAGGGTCCACAAAACTAGGGTGCCAGCTTGGCACATGATCCAATCCGCAAGGAGCTCTTCTTCGGTTTGATGCTCAAGTACACTTGTTCCCTAACCTAGAATTCCTTGAACAAATTGTTCTGATCTACATATCTCTTCTGACTATCCTATGCTACTTTCAAATTCTTCTTGATTACCTGCATTTCTCACTCCTTGTCTGCCAACATGTCTGGTCCAATCAACACCATGTTAACTAGATCTGTCGAACTGATGAGAGTATTACAACTTCGCCCATACAATGCCTCAAACAAACTCATCCTTAGTGACTCCTGGTACCCATTGTTATAAGCAAACTCTACCACTGGAATCTACTCTTCCCACTTTCACTAATGATGCATCACACACATCCTTTACATGTCCTCCAATATCCTATCAACCCTCTCTATATGTCCATCATTCTATGGATGAGTAGTTGTATTGAAGGTCAACTCTATGCCCAAACCTGCAAATAACTCCTTCCAAAACTTGGAAATGAACTTCACATCCATGTCTAACACAATCTTCCTCATAACTCCATGCAATCTGACCACATCCTTGATGAAGACCTATGCCACATCACTTGTTGATAATGTAGACTTCACTGTAATGAAGTGTGCAACCATCGTCAACCTGTCCACAACAACCATGATAGAATCACGCTGTCTCACCGTCCTCGACAAACCTATGATAAAGTCCATGGAAATGACCTCCCATTTCCACTCTGGAATCACAATCAGTTGTAGCAGTCCACCTAGATGCTTACACTCTGCCTTCACCTGCTGAAAATCCAAGCACCTAGCCACAAATTCTACTACGTCTCTCTTCAAATTCGGCCAATAATAAAATTTCTTCACTACTGTCAATGGCCTCTGATATTTTAGGTGACTTGAATATGGTTTCGTATAAAACTCTCTCAAGCTCACATTCTTGAGCTCATTACTGTCCGACACATATATTCTACCTCTAAATCTAACCACTCTATCTGTTGTGAGATGATAGTCCTCATCCTGTGTACTTGCACTTGTACTACCATTACCTTCACTTGTACCTATACCACCACTACCTGCACCTGTACCTGTACCACCACTTGTACATGTACCTACATCCCTACCACTACCTGTACCTATACATGTACATGTACCTGTACTACCACATGTACATGTACCTGTGCTAACACTTGTACCTGTACTTGTGCTACCACCTGAACTCTGATGTAGCTTGTGCACAATCTCCATATACCTGTCATCCTGCTAACCAACCTACAAGATCCTATCCTGTAAGTTTGTCCCATAGGAGCTCATAGTTGCTAAGTGTTTTACCTGTATCTGCCTGCTAAGAGCATCTGCCACCCTCTTCTCTTTACCTTTGATATACCTGATCTCAAAATTGAACTAGTTGATCGTGGCCAACCACCGAGCCTGCCTACCATTTAGGTTCGGTTGGTTAAATAGATGTCGCAAACCATAATGATCACTCATCAACACAAACCTCCTACCTAGAAGATAATGCCTCCACATTTTCAATGCATGTATGATCATTGCTAACTCAAGATCACGTGTGGGGTAGTTCTACTCGTGCTCATTCAATTTTTGTGACTCATTGTATATCACTTGTCCATCCTGCATAAGGACCCCACCAGGGTCCTTTCTTACAAGCATTTATGTATACTACAAACTCCTTGTTTGGATCTGCAATTTTTAACACTTGTGCATGTGTCAACAACTACTTGAGCTGCTCAAAACTAGCCACACACTCCTCTGTCCATTCAATTACCTTTTCTCAGCAATGATGTGATAGGATAAGAAATCTATGAGAAGTTCCCGATGAACCTCTTGTAATAACCTGCTAACACCATGAAATATCTCACCTCATCCACATTCCTGGGAGTTGTCCATTCCATGATAGCTCTTATCTTCTCTGGGTCCATTGCTATGCCACCCTTGGAAACCACATATCCCAAGTAGTGTACCCCAGTTTGAAAGAAATTGCACTGTTGAGCTTAGCATACAACTGATGCTCTCTCAACAATCTCAATACTACTGCTGAATGCTTGACATGCTCTTCCTCATTTTTAGAATATACCAATAGGTCATCAATGAACACAATAACAAACTTATCCAAATACGGACACAACACACTGTTCATCAAGCATGTAGAAATTTTTAATAATAAACACATATTCAATGGAGATTATCTTGATGATGTACTATTGCAGAATACATACACAATACATAAGCTCCTCTACGTTGAGCATCAATATAGCAGCATCAATAACAATAAAACATCAAGAGCATGCACACATTAACACAGTATGTAACCCGGGGAAAGCTTATAGCTGAAAACCCCACATTATCTGTATATTAA
>APFE030982057.1:285657-320165 GCA_000404065.3 Pinus taeda
ACATAATGAAAAATCAAGCTGGTAGTCCCGGTTTTGGGATCCAGGGGAAAATCTCTATGCATATGTGTTTTATGTGTTATGCTCTCGCATTGTTTATTTTCTTTGTTTTAGAATTCGTATGCAGGTAATTTCTGTACGTGGTTAAAACCTACAACTAATCATCAATATCTTTCATAGGGTCTTCTAAGGCTTCATTGTCAATAATTTATCTTAGCATTTGACATTTGACATTATTCATAGTAGCTGGCTGATTAATAAAATTATTAATTACATCATCTTTAGGTTGATTCTTGAACTCAAGCACCTCTGCTACTATCAGTGGTGAACGTATGCTTTCTTCTAGGTATAAGGGTGGTTGTTTATGTATTTTTGCAGTGGGCAGACTTGGTTTGGTAGGAGGATATAAAACAATATTTTGACATCATCCCCCTTAGCAATGGTCATGCTACCCTCCCGACAACCTATGTAAGCATCAAATCTTACCATCCATGGTCAGCCCAAGATTAGAGGGTACCCATCTAATCAACTTTTTGGGTTAATGACAAGGAAATCTATTGGGTATTCCCATGAGTCAACAAAAACCATAATATCTTGTAAAGTCCCCTCTAGTCCTACCACCGAACGATCAACAAGTTCTAGCAAGGTGGTGGTTGGTTCCAGGGCTGTAATACCAAGTGTGTTACATGTTTTTACTGTTAAGATGTTAATGGATGCACCCAAGTCAACTAATGTGTTTGGAAAGAAGCAACCATATATTTTTACTGTAACTATAGGATTCCCATGATCTTCATATTTTATCAGTTTTTCTCCACCCAAGAGTAGATCAGAAAAGGTCCCTACAACATGAATAGTGGGTGGAGATTTTGCTTTCTTCACAGGATTTTTCACACATAGCTCCTTAGTTGTTTTAGCATAAATAGGAATATCTTGAATGGCCTCGAGGAGAGGAATTTTAATACAAAGCTTTTTCATTTCCCCTACGAGATCAAAGTCTGGGTAAATAATAGGTTTAGGTATTGTTAATCTTTCAGGGAATGGGGGAGAAGTAATTATGATTTTTTTAGGATCTTTATGCTCAGCTGTATCTTCTCCTTGTTTTATTTATGCATCAATAATTGGTGATGGTGGAAAAGTAGCTCTTCAAAAGGTCCATACACGAGAGAATTGTGTAGACATATTCACAAAGCCAGTTGCAGTAGAGAAGTTGTGATGGTGTTTAGCTTCTTTTGGCTTGCAGAAAAGATGATGAATGGGCATGGGAAAGAGATTAGGAAAATTGTTGTCAAGGTGGATTTTTTTGGTAATTGACAACTAATTAATGTAAATTTGGGTAAATTGTATTAGTTATTGACAAGTTAGTTTTCATACGGAATCAGTAGTTATGTAACTGAGGAGGCTCATATATAAAACTGATGAATGCCCAAACTATTGTAAGGAGAATCATTTTATTAGTTGAATAGAGATTCCAATCCCTTTCCCCGCGGATGTTTCCTTGACACTTTGTCAGGGTTTTACCATGTAAATCCTGAGTTTTACTTGTGTGGTTGTACTCAGTTTAGTTTCATTTCTTTCTTGTTTTATTAACTGCTGAAACATACAAAATTAAACAAACCTACAAAAATTGAGCAGCAAAGCATTATGCATTTTTCTCTTGTAGGACGTCACAAGAATCTGATGAATTAACATCCTTTGTTGTTTCCTTGCATTCTTCAGCTGAATTAGCAGAATGTTTTGCAACATTTTCACAATCTTCTATAGCTTTTGCAGGACCTGGTCCTGCTGACACTTTAACCATAGCAAGTTGTGTCACCAAGAATGAATACTCTCCTGAATTCTTCAATAATTATACCTTCTTCAAATAATGTAGAATCCTCACGCATAATTGCTTCATGTAGCTTTTACACCAAACAAAACAAAACTTCCTCAACATAGACAACTAAAATACAACTTAAAAGAAATTATTCTAGAAATCCTCACCATAAAGTTTAGAACATCATAATTAAACACAAAATAACCATAACAATGTAGAATCAGGGCCTGTTATTCATTGAAATCTCAATTAAATAAAACAGCAGTTGCTAGATGCATCCAGATTCATCTTTACATTTTTAACTATACAGATTCTTTCACTTTATAGGAAACATTATGATCGCTTCAACATGATGCCCTTGTGTAGGTATCAAAGAATTTTGATGTGCCATTTGTCACTATGAACTCATTTTGGTGTTCTTAGTTTGAGATTGATGGACATATAAGGTTCCCAACATGTAGTTTCATGCACCATCCTTTATGAATTCATTATGAACATCACATTTAGAGATTGATAGACATTTCAGGTTCCGAAAATGTAATGTATGTGGCAAACAACACCATGTTTCCCAATCAGTTTCATAAATAAAGTGATGATAGTTTTTTTCATCATACATTTCCATGAACTAGCTAAAAATATGACCAACAAACTTAGAAAAGGCCTTGGGATGGACGAAAATAATTCTTTGAAATTACTTACAAGTGATAAAAATACGTGATTAATAAAACTAATGATGAAATTCCCAAAAATTCGGTTGCCCAATAAAGAAATTGCTAAAATATGGAATAGAATGTTATGCAGTTGTGAATAAACAATGCTTGACTAACACTTAATCCATTTATTGCTGCACAACCGACCTTCAAAAAATGAACACAAATGCAACTAATGCGCACCAAAATCTAAGATCTGTGCATTATGAACTAGTGTTCCTAAACATCAATTATCGCATCCAATATAGGTTAGAATGCCTGAATGAAACGTATCTCCAAGTGCAAATTTTCAGTGTCAAATTTAATTCTCAATTCCTTGAAATATGTCTTTACCTGCCCCTTTGACATACTGATGCATTGAATAAGGCTACAGCATAAATATCCATATATAATTCAGATAAAACGTGATTATCAGTAACAAAATGGAAGCATGGATTAACGAATACTTCATTAACACCTTGAACAAGAAATCCAAATAAATTCAAAGTCTCATGATACTTTCATCTAAGAGCTTCATTCAGCAGCCTCTCGGGTAGAAGGTCAGTAAATTAAATAGTTTATTAATGCACATGAAACAACGAGTTTATGAAAGTAAAAAAAATGTCCTAGTGCAAGGGAATAAAATTATATTATAGTTTCAGCATAGAAGGAATGAATTAAGTGAGTCAAACCATACCCCACCATAGAAACAACCAATGCATGATGGAAAAAAGTAGCGAGCACAAATGCACCTTGTGCTTTACTCATTGTAACCATCTCCCATTGAGCAACAACAACATGCCCCCATTTCTCTAGATGATTCTCTGACCTTCCACCTGTTCAAGGGGATTTCCAATGATCCTTTGTACACTACTCAATCGTGATCACCATGATTAAGTGCCCACAATGAGCTGTGAGGGCCATTCTATAAGACTCAACATGGTTATTATGAACCTGCCATGTACAGACTCAGCACCATTGCACTTGCAATAAAGCTTAACACTTCCTTCTTTAACCAACAATCATGTAATTTTATAGACATGGACATGTATTTGATTCTTTAAAAATTCTAGCCTGTCCTAGGTTTCACCCTGTTCATTCAATAAACAATGCCAAATCAGCAAGATACGAAATTTAAAAGTGACAATTTTCAAAATTAAAAGCATGGTCTAGTATTTGCATACAAGGGAAAACACCCCAATATGAACATAAATCCTAAACGTCAATCTAGGCTCTAGAAATAAAAGCAGTTAACATAAATGATCATACTAGAATCAATATCTTTTTTTTTTCAAAACAGAAATAGTGAAAAAAAATGATTCGATAAAATGCAATTAATTTTTTTGTAAAATGACAATAACCACAAGTGAATTTAGGATTTGTGAAAAAAGTAATTTTTTCTTTAACATGACCTCAATATTTTCTTTACATTGTCTCCAGCCTCATAATATCTAGTGATCCAAGATTCAAAAAAAACTTTGACGAATCGGCCATATATTTAAAAATTGGACCAACATGGGGCTAGCTGCATACCAATAAACACTACTCAAAATAGCGCATTAGTGATGAACATACATGCTATATTAAGATTAGACACTAAACTAGACATATGATTCTCATAACCTGTCATACTCCACGTTCAGTTATGCAAAGAAAAATAAACTAGTAAACAATGCAGAACTAAAAACAATAACAACCACCCCTTGAAAAGGAATAGCAGAATATAGAGATTGCAAAGAGTAAGATCTCGATGGCATCATTGACCATAAGAGGTCACCATATGATTGTCGTTTTGCAGATCTTGAAATCACGCTCTGTTTTTTCCAATAAAAATCTGCATCGAGATGGCACCAAACCAAACATCTCTAAACATAAGTTCATACTAGTTCAACCACAAAGTGCAATCACACTCTAACTTGAATTATTAATTACTAAACTACTAACAATAGACGTATCCTTGCAGTGGTTTGTTCATGACTAGTATCACAATAGCTCTTTATGTAATCAATTTGTTTGGATTTACTAATAACATAGCTTGCTAATTTGTTAGTACGAATACGTTTGATTACCTTACTTGCATAGTGTTGATTTCTGGAGTCATCGCATACAAATTATTGGAACCAATGCTTCGAACCATCTTCTGCGGTCCATCATCAATATAGATCCATGAATCACTAATAGATCTATCCTGATGATGAACCACGAAGAATGGTTCGAAACGTCAATTCCAATAATTTATATGGGGTGACTCTGGAAGACAACACTACACATAATGCAAATCGTATAAGCCTCAAATCAATACCTTACTTGCACTCAATACAAGCCATTATCCTAATAAGGTAGAGCCCATTAAATTTCTATATCTGGAGCCTCCCATAAAGACATATCTAGTAATGGTTGACCCAGTATCAGTTACAGAGAGCATAGTCAATAGCATCCCTTCTAGATCGAAATATTGTTCTAGAGCAGTAAGCGATTTACCTGGTCGTTGAAGCAAAGACAATAGAGGTTAAGGCATAAGACGTAGAGGTATGTGCAAAGCCAATTTCATCTCTTTGAAACCTAACAACATCCTCACTATCACCATAAGTAGGAAAGACCAAGTCACCATCATTGTTTCATCCAGTTCCAATTGTCAACCCATAATACATAGAGGTTGATTGAGCAGCTAGAGTATCTATCTACCCAGAAACAAATGAAATTCCGGGTGCAAGGGTGCCATCAGCACCGGTTAACTGAGTTTATAAATTCACAAAGTTATGTTATCCAGAAACATTTTTATGGAAAAGATAAGCAAATCAAGTTACTCATTATAATGCAAACCGTCCGGAAACTAATAAACAAGAAACTAAAAATATTTTCTACATTATTTACAGAGTAAATTACTGGCTTGGATTTCAGTGCAGATTAGCATAGCAAAAGAAAATATTACCTTCCACAATGATTACAAAATAAGCCGAAATTTGAAAACCACTACAATAGAACACCAATTGAGAAAATGTAGTAGGTTTTCAAACAGGTCAACAATATATGCATAAGTTGTAGAGACATCGACTCCATGGTGGAATGAACAAGGCTAAGGTTAAGGAGGGTCGAGTTTTGATAAATGGAACAATGAGACACATGGCCCTCATGGTAGGTCCCACATAACGTTTTGTGTCGGATGATTACTATGTTGTGTCCACAATGGTTACATACAGATAAAATGATGGTTAATTGCATAGCTACCAAGTTCGGCCGAATTGGCCAAAAAAATACGAAAATTCGATAATACGATTCGATTCGCCGATTAGTACGGAGGTTTCAATACGACCCGATAGTGTTAGGTGACCCTGAATTTTTTTTTCCAAAGGGAAGAACCTGTTGACGTCCGCCGTGAAATTATAAGCAGTTACCGGTTGACGTCCACCGTGAAATATAAGAACTATGGATTAAGCAGTGACCGGTTGAAATTATAAGCAGTTAAGCAGTTAATCCATATTTTTGAAGCAGTCACTGGTTGACGTCTCTCTTGAAATTATAACCACTATAAATTGTGAGTATTAGTGAGTGAAGGCAACGAAAAATATTAATGGGTTGATGTTATTGTTTTATATGAGATATTGTAATAATTTTAATATTTGGAGATCATTTTAAATTTATTTTTGATATTTAGATACTTTGAAATTTTGTTATTATTATTAATAAATTTTATTTTATATTTTTTTGTTAGGTAATATTAATAAATTTGATACATTTTATTCTTAATATTTTTGGGTAATTATACAGTTAAAATGTTTATAACATTTAAACACATGGATTAATGTTGGAAATAAGATTTTTAATATATTATTAAAATTTTTTAAGATGTATACTCTCAATTTTTTCCCTATTAAATTTTAGAAAAATCTATTTTTTTCCTGTATTGAATCGAATTCAAATTTAAATCTGAATTCAATTTTTTTTTTAAGAAGAAAACACGCTATATGGTTTATATCATAGTTACCAACTTCGTCCGTATCGACGACGATTAGTTCGGTGAATTTCAATTTGGTACGGTGCAACATTTTTGTCAAAGTCCCCTGCTCCAGCTCACTGTCTCTTGCTTAGTCCCTTAACTTGAACATGTTTCGCACTCGAATATGAATATGAATACGTAATGTGTTTTGTTACGCTGAACAATGGCCTATACGGTAAATAGATCTGGACTATGCTTCGTTACACCTAACAATGGCCATACTCAAGGTATACGATAAATAGATCGAAGTTTGATATATACACAACCATATGGTTGACTAAATAAATATTAATTTTATAAATTAAGGGAGTTTTAAACATTGTTTAAATATATTTTATAAATTCAGAAGATAGTGTTGTAAGTATGTAAATTTAAAGGTATTGATTTACTTTTTTTTACTTATTTTGTTAAAAAAATAAAATTACATTTATTTCATTAAATTAAAATCTTATTTTTCAATAGTTGAATTAGTGGGAATAGGTCATTGAACTTACTTTTTAATTGTTGAATAAGAATCAGCAAGGTAAATTTTTAATTCCAGCTTTGCTTTGTTGATCCATCAGAAAAATACAAGTTCTGATTTGCGCAACATTGGTGAAAATAATACAGGGAAAAGCAAAACAAGTTTGGAACTAGCCAACCTTAGTGGAAAATTGAAATAATGTAGAGAAAGGCAAAGCTAATACTAAGATCAATTAACTTTTGTAAATTTTCTTATATATATATATATATTCCTATAAAAATCGTCTTTTATTTTTTTTTATTTTTTTCCAATAAGAAAATATCAACTTGCTTAATTCATTATGTGATTATAGAAGCTTTAATACATAAAATACCAACCTTTTTTATCTTAACAAATTGATAATTTTTATTGGAAAAAAATAAAAAAATATATAATTTTTATAGAAAAAAATAGTAATTTCTATATTAGAAAATTTTATAAAATAACAAATTGCAATTAAGAAAAAGATAATTCTTACTTACAAGAAGTTATAAAATAGAAAATAGGTTGCAAATCAATAACTCTTATATAAAACATAAAAAACAGTAATTTCTGTTTTGGAGAAATATCTAATTATAAAATTTTTATGTTTTTGTTAAATTTTGGATATAATAATTGTTTATTTAAATTTATAAAAAAAATAAATATATTTAAGTATTTATAAGATGTATAGTATCGAATTTTTTACGTATTGAATTTTATAGAGTCGTATTTTTTCCGTATCGTATCGAATTCGAATCCGAATCCGAATTCGAATTCGAATTTGGTAACTATGGTTAATTGTAATATATAAAATTTGCATTTGCATGGGCTACACATGCCTCCTGCCTCACCACTAGAGGTGTAACAAGAATGAGTGCCTTGAAGAAACTCAGTTTCCAAACACAGTTTTTCACAGAGGATGGAATCGGAGTAGCCGTGATCGTGCCTCCTGCCTCACCACAAGAGGTATAACAATAGAACGAGTGCCTTTAGAGAAACTTAGTAGCCAACCATAGTATTTCACAAAGGATTCACTGGGAAATCCATTGGGGCATAGCCCTTGCTCTTTATCAACACATAGACAGTAGTTGGTGCAGGTGGTGCAATAACTGAGAGAGGTGGCAGATACATTGCTTTCATTTTCTTTCGATTCATTATGGATAGATACAGAGGATCACCATCGGGGATTTAGGGAGGAAGAAGATGCAGTTGCCTTTCTTGACACCATTCCAAGTACAACTATAGGTGTAATTTGGCCTCAAGCTTTCAAAATTGTTCATCATTTGAGCTTCCTACAATCTTACATGTAGTCACGAGAGCAGATTTGATAGCCGAGGTGCTCCATATAGTCATAAGAGCAACTTTGATAGCTGAGATGCACCATTTAGGGTTGACAGATTTCAATAAGGCAGCAATTTCATTCCTCCGATGAAAGGAAAGCTATTGGTATCATGTTCAAGCTACATGTGGCACTGCATTTTGAATAATTGGTTAATGAGCTCCTGGAGGTAACATGGATACTATTGTATCAACTATTTTCTACATGAAAAGCTTAATTACTGAGTGCATGGAGTAATAGGTACTAGTCTACACCAAGATAAGCTTACATAGTCTAGCTAAGTAACCTGGATTGACATATTTATTCTAGGTTAGTGAGTTCGCATTAAACAACTTGTCCGATTTCTAGTTAGACAACTTGAATTGGTGTCTAGTTCACTAGAAAGTTGTTCGTCTAAGTTTGTTTTTTCTCTAGAATCCTTGTCTACAGTTGATACAGATAAAAAATGTAAGATAGTGTTTGCAGCAGTAGTGGTATGAGATTTTAGACTATCGCCGTGTAAGATTTTAGTTCCATCATCCAGTATTTGATTTTTGGCTTTAGTCCTCAAAGGATTGGTTTCTTGTTGCATTGGAACAAATTCCTGGAAATCTCCTTGATTGTTACTTATAGTTGGTTCAGTAGAGAAATTATTCGACCCTTCACTATTATAGACAAACATTGTTTGGCCGAAAATCTCGAGACTCAATGGCGAGTTGTTCAATCTAGGTGACTCCATTTTGAAACTCAATCACTGTTAGAAAGCCTTGTATTTGCTTTGTGTTGATCAAATCGAGCATGATGTTGCCTCAGTACAACTGTTATGAGATCCATATCATTCATATAGTTTTAAAACAAATGCTATAAGACAAAAACCATCGGAATCTTGAGGATCCCTACATCAAGATGGGAACAATAGAGGAGAACAAGTTTATACGTCAGTAAAGTAGAAAAATACCTATCAGGGCACTGCAAACTTCAAAATTCAACATTTAGGAATCTGACTGTATAAGCAAACCGATTTTGTATGTATTCTTGCAAAGGAATCAAAAATAATATTTAATTCTAATATGGTGGATAAATACATTGCAAGGTCCATCTCCCACGCTCAATAAATGCACAACTAAGACAACCAAAGGAAATACATCCCCTTCATTACTTGTTGATGATCCACTCTAATGGGAAGTACCTGCAGCTTTATGGGGGTAAGGATGCCTTGGTTTCCTTTTAGGTGGCAGAATCTCAATTCCTCTGCTCTCTCTGTGGAAGAAACACATTTATTTGAAGATCCCCTTACCAATAGCAATAATCACAGGAAGTATCATTTCAGCAACAAATTCTTTCAATTCTCATAGAAACACAAATAAAATGAATAAATCAAATCTCTTCTTAGTCGTTTGTTTGGGCCCCCTCCCTGTTTTTGGGGGCTCGCATTATGTAGAATTTATTTATTTTATCATTTTCCCCCCTCGTATTATCATTTTTTTTTCCTCGCCTCTTATTTTATTTATTATTTATTTTAATTTTATTTTTAAGTTTATTTATTTTTTTTAATCTTTAGTTATTTTGTTATTAATTAATTAATTAATCATTAGTTAATTTATTATTATTATTAATTAATTTGAATTATTATAAATATTTATAACATTAATAAATAATTTAACTTTATTTATTTTATTTTATTTACATATTTTAAACCCAACTTCTATCTTAACAGTCGAGAATATATATATTATATATATATATATATATAATATAATATTTAAATAAATAGTTTTAATAACAAATATTACTTTGTAAACTAATACAACTTAATATTTATTTAATTAAATTATATATATACTAATTAACAATTTAAATAATTAATTAAAATACTTTTCATTCTAACCATTAGTTTATTTTATTCATATAATTTAACTTATTTCCTTTATAAAATAGTAAATAATAGTAATATGTATTACCATTAAAACTATTTTATTCTTTTATCTTAACAACCTAATGCTATTTTATTTTAGATATATATATATAATTTAATAATTTAATAAATGATTAACTTTTTACACATAAATTTAGCTTATATATTTTTAAGCATTTATCTTTTTTACATAAATTAAAATAAAATAATATAATAATCTAACTTATTTCCACTAATAATAATATTAAATGAATAAATAGAAATTTGACCTGGCCCTTTGGTTGTCAAACAAACATTAAAATAAATATTATTTTTGCATGTTATTTTGCCACATGATTATTACCTTTTTTTCATAATTACATTCCTATTTACTCCATTCTTTTTGGATACTAAAAACATTTTTTTGTTTACAATAAACTAGTTTGTTTTCCCTCCGCTTTAAAACTATAAAGTCTCTACCGCCTCTCTCGACCTCTGAGCTACTTGGCCGTCCATACCCTCATCCAAATAATATTCTGACAGATCCACATAATATTCTGACAGACAACAGTCCGCGATCCGTATTTTACACATCATTCGATTCCAGTTGCGCCTTTCCTTTTCATCCCCTCAATCCACATACGTATTCTGACAGCTACAATCACGTTCTCGCGTTTACATCCGATTCGATTCCATTTCTCGGGAAAGGAGGAGAAAAAAGAAGCTATCGCCATATCACTGTGGTTTATTTGCTTCGTTAAGGGAGGGTATATCCAGAGAAAGAGAACACTTTACTGGGTTCACCAGGTATTACTTTCATCCTCCATTTCTCTTTAATTTTGTTTTAAGAGTTTGAAGTTTTTGAAAGGGCTTTTATTCCGATCTATTGCAAGTCATTCGAAAAAAACATTTCCTAAAGTGAATCGGCAGGGACCTAGATTTGCTTGAATGCTGTTATCTGTATTAGGGTGTTAATTCCTGGTTTGTGAAAGCAACATACCGATGTTTGGGGTTGCACTGCATAAGCGGGACTTTCGTCCGTTCCGGTTGCAGGTTTAAGGGTAACCATTCAGTGAAAATCGTCTAAGACTTGCATGTCGCCTGGCCTGATCCTTTTTGAAGCATGTGATTCCGTTGGCCTGATCCCTTTTTTAAGAGATGCTATTCCTGTAGGGCAGTAGTAAAAACGGAATCCGGTGAATATCTTAGTACTCTAATATATGTTTGATAGACGTTTTCCAGGAAAGCTGCGTCATTTCTTCTTCTTCTATTGACGTTTCGAACCTCACCCGATAGAAGAAGATATAACTAAACTATACCTGAAAACGTTTTTGATTTATCAAAATGATTGCAGATGTATTACAGACTATCATGGGAGAAATCTCAGGGGACACACTAGTTTCTCGTGATTTATGAGAGTATTGCGTTGGTAGTCACAACGCTCCATAGGGAAATTCTGTTTCGGAGGAAGTCAATTAGCTTCAACCGACTGAAATATACAATTTTTTTGTTTGTTTGTTTGTTTGTGTTTTTGGGGTTTGTCGGGAGTGGGGGCTTCGTTGGGTTGGGGGTTTGGGGCCTGGAATGGTTCATGTTTGAGAGTAGTGGCTAGGAATCAGGATCTCCGTTGATGACCACATCAGCCTGCTCGCGCTGGCCATGACGAAACCGCCTTAATGAGGAGGTTAAACATGTAATTATTGTCGGTGGAATTGGACCCTGATGAGGTTAAACATGTAATTATTGTCGGTGGAATTGGACCCTGATGAGGTTAAACATATAATTTACTCTCGAGAGGGAATTGAACCGCGGTGGGGGAGTATCACCACCTCCACTTGACCAAGCAGTCAAGTTCATAGTGACAAACAACGATTTCTAAAAGTGCTTTGTGCTTCACAAGCACTTTGGTCTGACAAACAGCTATTGCTTAAAGTGCTTTATGCTTCACAAACACTTTCGTTTGGCTAAATCAAAGTGGGAGGGGTGTTATTCTGTCTTTCGCCCCAGATTGGCACCTGCCTCAAACTGACCATTAAAGATATTGAACCTTTGTGGATAGTCCCGCAAGCCACCACCTTCACAGCTGAACCCATTGACTACCTTGAGATCTCTAATATGATACCTCGAGATGTATTTTAAAATCTCATATTAGAATAATGCTGATTTGCTATATAGCAATAATGCTAAACAAATATCGTTAAAGTAGAGAGCACGTACTGCTGGATGATCTGATCATCTGACTGTAAGCTTAATAGAAATTAATAATAGATTCCGGTATGAAATAATGATAAACAATTGCATCTTACGTAAATTTCTTGGGCCGTGTGAAATGACCCTTATGCTAATAGTGCAATAGAATGCTATAAAATGGGGAAAGAGCTGTTTATTACGACCTTATATACTGGACAGATTAAATTAAAGCAACTTCTAAGATGCTTATGATAGTAAAGCGAAAGAATTTTGTTCATGTCGATTGTTAGTTACTTTGAGGTTGTGATAAGAACTATTTGCTTTTTTGGTCACAGTTAATTTCCTTTAAATTTAATAGAATTCACAAGCAGATTCATTTGCAAAACGGAAATGATTTTATTTCACTAAATGTTATTTGTCAAGATGTGCACAATTCTCAAATTCATATAATAGCTTATCCTTATATACCCCACGGTCCTTATTTTACCCTTATATGTTGTGCAAAATTGAATTGTCTAATTATTCTACTATTTGGACTTATTATTCTACTTTTTGGGCATATTTGGTGGTATGTTAACTGATTGTTATACGGATCCAAAAAGTAGGATAATTAGACCACTCTATGCAAAATGGTCATCAGATAAAGGAATACTTGTTAATTTTAGGTAACAATGGTATGTTCTATGCTTAAGAGCAATTTACTTCGATTTCTTTATTAGCCCAATATCAATATCCAGTTTAGCAATTACATCAGCATGATAGTAAAATGCAGATAGAACATAAACATAAACAGTAGAAGACAAGCCAAGACAAGAGGACACAAGATGTGGCACCAGCCAGGAACAAACCCCAATGTGGCGAAACCCTTGATCAATTCTTCTTATATTTTTCAATAGTTCAGCAGAGAGATAGTACAAATTACAATCTGATAATTAATGACAGCAACAGAAAAGCCCTACCCAGAAAAGTCAATGCTGGTCAAATAGGGCAGAATTCTTCCTCTAAGCAGCTCGGTCAAACCCAGTCAACTTCGGCCTCCAACAGCAAGCCCAAACAGTTCAAAACAGTCCAGAAAAGTCCAGTCAAAAGCTGGTCAACGAAAGTCAAACTGCAGCTAGTCCTAGGAGTCAACGCTGGTCAAATGAGAGGTCAGATCACTTCGATTTCAGGGCCCAGATTTGCATCCTGCTAAGGAAAAGATGCCTCACCTAATGCACAGTCAAAAGGAGGTAAACGCTGGTCAACGCAGCCCAAGATACAGCCTTCTGAAATTCGGTCAATGCTGGTCAACACAGTGAAACAGCCAAACAGAAAAAATCCTCCTTCCTTTGCATGTGTGAGAGACAGCTGCCGAGATTAGCTGTTGGAGGCTGAAGTTGACTGGGTTTGACCGAGCTGCTTAGAGGGAGAATTCTGCCTTGTTTGACCAGTGTTGAGACCTAGGGCAGTCAACGCTCGTCAAATGAGAGGTCAGATCACCTCGATTTCAGTGCCCAGATCTGCAGCCTGCCAAGGAGAAGATGCCTCACCCAATGAGCAGGCAAAAGGAGGTCAATGCTGGTCAACGCAGCCAAAATACAGCCTTCTGAAATTTGGTCAACGCAGTCAAACAGCCAAACAGAAAAAGTCCTCCTTTCTTCGCACGTGTGAGAGATAGATGCCCAGATTAGCGTACCCAATCAAGTGAGAGAGAGATGAGTGAAGCTGAGATGATGATCAAATGACTTGAGGTCTCCTCCTTTTATATGCAACGTTGAGGATGAGCTGGGGGTTTGAATCCCTGTTTTGCTTGCTGGCCAACCTTGACAATTTGTCCATAATATAAATAAATTCATATCTTCATTTTTACATGTTGGAATTGGATAATCTTTAGATCAATCCTACACCTCTCGGAGGGAGAAATCCAAGAAAAATACCAGCTGTCATAAAGAAGATGACCCATGTGGAGTTTGGGCCTAATTGCCAATTTTAACAATAATTAGTACCAAGCTTGGTTATAAAGGTTTCTTTGTTGTGTTGGCAATGTGGTCTTGACTCTAAGCAATCGAAATATGAAAAAATATGCATCAACATGTGTCAGTCATGTCTAACCTATGGATTCGGTATGTTTCAGTCTTGTGAATGAAGGAGATGTCTCTTATTATCAAATAACTAACAACCTCTAACATCGCTACAATGTAAGCTTGATCAGAAAAGTTGAAGGCTAAGGCTACTGTGATCATGTTTTTCTTCTGGTCTGGATCCAAATCAACATATATTGGAGACAATACATGGAATTATTTAATGCTGCCATCACCTGCACTTTTGATTGTGGTTATGAAGATGGAGGAGGAATGGATCACATTTAAAGCCTGTGGTAGCTGTGTCCAGAAAAACATGTAAATGGCAAAACCCTATAGAAATCGGTCCATTTAAAAAGGGATAAAAAATGATATACGACTATTATCTTTGCAGTATGTGGCTCTAAAATAGCTTGTTGCAAGAACAATAACTGAATTCCATAGTCTAAGTGTTTGGTGTTTAAAAGGCCAGTTTTCAAACACAACTCTTGAAGACAGAATTCAATTTTCTGGGAAGAATGACCCTTTTACTTGAATTAAGCTAATATAATTATAACTTGTAATTTTTCATATCACTTGTCAAAAGATCCTGCAACAAAGAAAAAGAGAAAATGGAAAACAGCACATCTAAATAACTGCAAAAGTGCTAATTCTTAAAACTCTCTGATTTTGGCTACTAGGCATAAATCTGGTCTCATCCCACTCATGGCCTAATTTGCACAGAATGCTACCATTGTGCTTGCCACTCCCAGTGGTTTTGTAAAAATCTATATACAATTGTTCTGATGGTTTCAAGAGAAACACTTCAAGCTTAGACAATTTAGATTTGCCCTGTGGAAAAACATGGTACACAGCAAAATAAGACTAATAGCACAACATTATTGAACATCCTACCACAACTAATCTTTTCCTTCAAAGCTGCATTCTTGTAAATAACAACGAAAACTATCTGCCCTTATAAATCATTGTTGGTTGATGGAGTGACACTAAATGTAATATTCCTAGTGGAAATATTAAGTGATAAACAGAGCAAGATCATGAACATGCAACCAAAATAGACATACATGCAGAACACATTAGTGAACACCCAGAATAATCTCCAAAAGCTGACCATTTTATTACGGAAGCAAAATGGAGTACAAGAAGTGGGAATATAGGAACCTGAACATTCTACAGCGAGCAAGGCAAAACCTTGGTGAAAATAGTGAAGCCCAAGTGCTGAATACGCCCCTCTCCAAAGACCACGCTGGCCCAAAAATTGCTAACTGCTGCTGCTGTAGGTAACTGCACTTTCTGCCCTCTAAACAGCTCCAAGATTTCTGAGATTTTAGTCATGAGCTACCCATGCCAACTCCATCAAAACTCAGAAAGCTTTCAGCCCAACTCCCAAGCTCCGGAATACCCACAAGATATGGCAAAAATGACCACTCTCCCAGCTAGTGTGCACCACCAGAAATTACTGTAGAATCTGCCCCAAAATCTCCCAAAGTCATGCCAAAAATCCGTGCCAATTTCTCCTGAAATTCCCCTTATTTCTCCAGCTCCCACCTGTACCAAATTCTCCCACCTGCAGGCCAGCCAGTGACCCTCTGTGCATGCCCAGCCTGCCCACAGAATTCACTGGAAATGCCTGAAATTGCCTCCATATCAGCTCCCAAAATGTGTGCTAAACTCTCCTACAGATGGCACTCAAAATCCACTGAAGGAAGAGATGAGATTCCTGCATAGGAACCTCGTGTGCTAAACAACACGGTGTAGACTTGGCTCAACAGCTCAAGCATACAAGAGTTCAGTTATCAAATTGGCAAAAAGTCCCAAAATGAGACCCCTCCACCTCTATTTATCTTTGCTGCCCCCTTGTTCCCTCCATGTGGGTCCCTCAAGTTGAACTCCCTCCTTTCTCCTTCCCACAAGTCAAATTCTCGTAAGGGGTGGGAATTCCCTTTTGGAGTGGCCCCCACATCCCACTTTACCTTTGATTTATCTTCTCTTCTAATGTTTGGGAGCCTTCTTTCCTCAAAAAAGTCAAGTGGGGTCCTCTTAACCCACTTTTTCTAAGTCAAGAATGCCAAAATGCCAAAATTGTGCAAAAATGTATTTACTTAGCAAAACTTGCTAAGTGGGGATATTATACTTAAAAAGTTTTGATGTAAAATATTCATTTTCCTTCTGAAAATGTACAGGACAATTGAGGGAAGATAGCAGAATATCACTATGACATCTTGATCTTATGGATATCTACATTTGATTTCCAAATAGTCCATTTGGAAGAAAGAACGGAAGAAAAGGTTGCTTGATTGTCTTAATCTGTTGAAGAGGGAGGCTTTATGACCTGTTGAGCTGAACAATATGATTTTTTCTAGCCTTGGTGACTGCTATCTTAATGTTCTCACATTAAATAATTAAAAACAGAATTTCTTTGACAGCAGAAAATTAAATTTCTGAACATTGCATCCATCACACAGTGGCCAAAAAATAAACAGTGGAAGCAATGCATATACATACAGAGGGATTTCTCCTTTTAATCAGCTTTTCATCTCTTCGAATAAAGCTTACAAGGTGAACTCTGTAGCCTGCGTGAACCAGCAGCTGTACAGTCATTAAATCTCCTAGATCTGAATTGTATGGCCTGTGTAAGAAAGGAAAAAGCTATGGCAGTATGGTATGACAGCATGACCTGCTCTTTTCCTGCCTGTTCTGAACAGCAGACCGCTTTTTCCTCTTCTCAACGCTGAAACACACTTAAGCAATCACAGAAGCTAAAGTACAGTGCACAAATCTGAAGGTATACAGCCTGTGCATAAGAAAAAGACAGCTATGATAGTGGTATGATTTGTACGGCCTGCTGATATATTTTGGTCTCTTTAGCAATCTGCTTTTCTTCTCCTTGAATGCACACTTCCTTCTTCCAGCTGTGTTGTTTTCTCACATATGAGATCGACTTCTGGTATCTTTTCCTTTTTATGCTTTGAGAGAGATAACTCATTTCCTCAATCCTAGCAACTAATCTCTTTAATCCTAGTTGCACTTATCTCAATCATGAGATGCATGGCTAAGATTAAATCCGAATCTAAGTCACTAGTGTTCTAGAACTTCTAGAACATGTCTTTTAGTTTCCAATGACTAATTGACTTCAAAACATAAGAATTTCACTTTATCTTTTATTTTTGAAGTGAAATTGCAAGATGGAATTATTACCCACTTTTCCTAAATGGTCATTAAATAAATGTCTTAAACCACTTTCTGCATGTTCAGTATGAACTTATGCAAGTTCTTGTTCGAGCTACCTTTTCAACACTCCCTCTTAACGAGGAAGGACTTCTGCACCAATTCGGGTCAGTCTCTAAATGCTTGAAAATTCCCTCTTTCTGAGGGCTTGGTTAGAATATCAACTACTTGCTGATCTGTGGTGATATGCTGGAGCTTCACTGCTTTCTTGCAAATAGTCTTGTATAAAGTGATATCTGATTTTTATGTGCTTGGACCTGAAAGTTTGATACAACTTTGATTACACAGTAAATGACCGTGGGTTCCAATTCTTGATCAAATAATCCCGCAAGTAACTTGTGAAGCTAGACGGCATCACAAGTAGTAGTATTAGTTTCCATGTATTCTGCCTTTACTAAGCTAAGTGCCATAGAAGTTTGCTTCTTGCTGAACCAAGATATAATCACTGATTCAAAGCTAAAGTAGCTCCTGGAGATGCTCTTTTTGCATGGTGCACTGCTTGCCCAATTTGAGTCTGAAAACACCTGCAACATCACTTCACCATCTCTAAGATATTTTAGGCCACCAATGTGCCCTTCTAGTATTTGAGCACATGTTTTGTTGTTCCCAAATGCTTCTAGCTTGGCTCCACAATTAACTAACTCGTATATTTGAATTTTGGTATGGTGTTGACCAAATACACTAAGGAACCTATTAATTGCTTATACAACATGGAATCCACCAACTCTGAATTTGAAATTGACACCTTCAAATTAGTGATCATGGGTGTGGCTATAGGTTTGTCGTACTGCAACCAAAGCCTCTTCAAATGTCAACCTCATACTACCTCATCCAAAGAAAATCTCCCTTGTTTTCTATTAAACCTTCAAGCACAAAAAGTAATGCACCATGTTGATGTCCATCTCAAACTTAGATGCCATGTCTACTTTACACCTTGCAAAGAGCATAATGAGCATCTTTGCACTTGTAAGAAACTAGTCATCTACATACAATAACAAAATGAATAGATTAGTTCCAACAAATATATAACATAAGTTGAAGTCCATTCTCTGCAGATATCCATCTATTTTGGAATACCACACTTTTGTTGCTTGCTTCAGTCGATGCAAGGATCTTTTAAGCCTACAAACATGAGACCCTTTCCTGGTTACCTCAAATCCCTAGAGCTGCTTTATGTACACTTCTTTAAATAATCTCATTGAGGAAAGTTGTCTTCACTTTCATCTAATGTATTCTTTATCCCTTAAATGAAACAAAGGACATAATTGTTCTACTAGAAGTGTACCCGACGACTGGAACAAATGTCTCTTTGTAGCGCACTCTCTTTATGGGAGAACCTTCTTGCACGATCCTTGCCTTGAACTTCTTGATGTTGCTAGCTTGATCTTGTGGAGCCACTTGGAACTCAATACTAACTTCGCCTCTAGTCTTGGGACTATGTTCCAAAAATTATTCTTCATAATGGAGGTGTACTCCTCCACCATGGCATTCCGTACTTATTAGTTTGCTGCCTCATGGAAGCTATAAGGCTTGGAATTTGTGATACTACTCATTAATGCCATGTAGTCCGGAAACTTCTTTAGAGGCATGTTCTCTCTAAATTTGCTCCTAGGAGCCTCAGCGCACCGTTGAGCGTCAGCCTCAACACACTGTTGAGCATCAGCCTCAATGTACCGTTGAGCATCACTCAATGTTTATGTGAACCATCAAGGTCTCTTGACAGAAGTGGAAGGGGCTACTGCCTTCTCCTCTTCACTTGAAGGTTGTTGTATTGCTTTGGAAGTCACTAGTGACCTAGGCTCAACCTTTGGGGCTTCTAGCTCCTCATTCTCCATTACTAGAATAAGCTCATAGGACTTTTTGGATGCAAAGTCTTCCTTAAGGCTCAAACTTCAAATTTCTTGTCACTAATGTCTTCCTATGCTCTAGAACATAGATCTTGTAGGTCATTTGAAGTCTCATTGTAATTTACAAATAAACCCTTCTTGTTGGAGGGTTCCAACTTAGTTCTCTTTTCTAAAGTGGACAACCAAAGAGGTGAAAATGACTTGCTTGTGGCTATACTCCAGTGAATGCTTCCTTTGGTGTCTTATCCTCCTATATCCTTTGGGGACACTAGTAAAGCATGCTAGTCCTTTGATGCAAAAACCAAATACAAAATGATGTTTGGCATTAAACCTATAGGGTTAAATGTTGAAGAAAGTGTTGAAAATAGTAGCGAGAAAGGTCTTCTTTGACTTGTGCCTTAGTCAAAGGGACCACAAGCAATGTTTCTCTTTCATGCACAAGTTCTTATAAGTTAGGACGAATTCCTAAAAGTTATGAGCAGTTCCTAAAAGTTAGGACAAGTTCCTAAAAATTAGGATGAGTTCATGAAGCAGTTTAACTCATGCGAATAGTTGGACGTTGGTTGTTTGTCTGCTAGTGCGAGTTAGAAGTCTCAATGGTTATTTGTGGCTAGGATGAGTTACACGAGTCAATTAGACTTAGTTAACTAGTCAATCACAAGATCGAGTTCTAGAAATAAACTTGCCAAATCTAGTTAGTGCGAATTGCTTACAAGGAGGATGAAGGCACAAAATTAGATCATTGTTTTGTGTGAGCGCAAGGTTGTGAGACAAGACAATAGAGAGCACGAGTTTGTGTGTGAGCTAGCAGAGTTAGGAAGAGCGTGAAGGAGAGGCCTGTACGCAGTGTTTTGGCAAAGGAAATTAGTGTTGGTATGCTCTAGGAAATAGGAGGAATTTCTAGAGCTATCGCAAGGATTTAGGAGCAAGTAGGGTTCTTGCAAGCAGGGTTTCAAGCTAAGTAAGTACTACTAGGGAGAATGAGCTTGTTCTCTACAGAAACAATTTGCCTTGCAATAATTCTATTTGCTCAAAATTTGTCAATAAAATGTCTATAGCTAGCAGACGGTTTTCCCAATTGAGTTTCCTAGAAGCTTGTGTTTTTTGCTATCATGTGACTATGTTTAATTATGTTCTATTTTGCTGCAAATTGGTAGAGAAATTCTGTGTCTTGGTGTAACAAATTAGTTTCAGATTTGTTCATACAAGTAGTAGTAGAATTTCAAGGAAAGTCTACATGGTATCAGAGCAAGGAACATAATAAAAACCAACACAAGTCACAAGTGCAAATATCATAAGGTGAAGGGCAAACAAGGGAGCCGTAGCGTAAAGGAGTCTTGCCAAAGAGAAAAAAGGACGAAATCTGAAGTATCTTTTCTATGTTTGGGAGGTTGAGATAGGTAGAGGGCAGGCCAAAGTGTTTGAGGACAAATATAGGCAAGTTTGTTGTGAAAGTTTAAGGTGCTCTTTCTTTGTTCAAGCTGCAGGTTGCTTTGTGTTATTGCAGGAGGACAAATCTCCTTTTTGGGAGGGCCGAGAGGTCTAGAAAGTGGTTAAAATTAGTTTATAATCACATAGAACAACAATGTAGGTGTAGGAGCCTTGAAGTGGAGGAATTGCGTAATTGTATGAGGAGTTTTAGGGTTGACTTGGACTGTCAAAAGCCCTAACCAGAGCCAAGAAAAACATAGAATACAATGCACCAGTTGAGGAGATTTCTAGGGTAGAAATCGTCATCCAAACAAAGGTTTGTTGTGTCCTTTCAAGTTTTTTTTTTGATAGGTTGATGTGTCTAGCTTGGACAACTTGTAAATCAGTGGTAATACAATATTGTGGGGGGCTATTAGTAATTGATTTGTACCCTAAGTTTGGCCTATTGTGAAGGACTACAAGGCTGTTAGTGGGCAAGTGTTGGATAGCTCTTTGGGGAAGCAAGATGGCATACCAAGGATTGAGAGTAGATCACTGTTTAGAGGGGGAGGATCATGATAGTTTTGGAGGATAGTGGGGTGGGAGAATTTGCGAAGCAGGCTATACCACCACCACAAGATGCCCAACAGTTGACTCAACACACTAAGAATGATATCAAGGTAAGGAGGATTATTCTAGAAGGGGTCCGAGATCATATTGTTCCTCGTATCCATGAGAAAAAGACAAGTTATAAGATATTTAAAACTATTTTAGAACTATATCAGAGTTATGTTGATATCGGGAAGCTTGCTCTTAAGGAGAAGCTAAGGAGCATCAAGATGGGCAAAGAAGATCCCATAGCCACATATTTTGCGAGGTTCACTCAAGTTTGAGATGAGTTAGGTGGTGTGGGTGAAACTGTATTTGAGCATGACCTTGTGAGTCTTGCCTTACTAGGACTTCACAAGTCTTGGTATGGTTTCCATGATGCTGCCAGTGGTAGAGAGAATTTTCCCAACGGGGAAAGGTTTTGGATTGATTGCATTTAGGAAGAGGTCTAGAGAGGGACCAAAGATGGTAGATTGATGAAGTTAGAGGACGAGAGCTTTGGCCTGGCAGGGAAGGTGAGGCCAAGGGCCAAGGAGAGGCCGAGTCTAGTCGAAAGGGCAAGAAGGAGGATCTAAGAAAGATCAAGTGCTTCCATTGCTATGAGTTTGGACACGATGCGACTAAGTGTCCGAAGCAGAAGAAGGATTCAAGTAAAGATCATGTAGCTAAATCAATGAAGGTAGATGCTTTTCCTACCCAGTTCGAGAAATATTTCTCATTGATTGCTTGCATGGCAAGCTCAATAGATAACAATATTTGGTATATTGATTCAGGACCATCCTTCCACATGACCAAGAATAAGAAGTATTTTAGCCACTTGAAGGAGAAGGACATGTAGTTTCAGATTGAGCTAGGAGATGATGGCATTATGTAGCTAGAGGAGTTGGTACTGTTAGATTTTAGAGGGAGTCAGGTAATCCTCTTCGTCTCAGAGATATCCTTTATGTTCCAGGATTAAAGAAAAATCTTGTTTCGGTAGCTACCCTTAAGGACAAGGGTTATGATGTCATCTTCAACAGAGGTAAGGCTTACGTCCAACACTCAACTTCTGTATGTAAGAAGTAGATAGGTGTGAAGATGAAGAATCTCTATAAGTTCTAGGTAGAGACAGGTGCAACGTTGAGTAGCAAGGCAAGGAGAGCTCAAAGTAGAGAAGTGATGGTTGAGGAGAATAGAACTCAGAGGAGTTCTTAGAGCAAGAGCATATTAGAGTACTTGAGAAGAAGCTACTTAAGATGGAGCCTCAACCAGTATGTCATTTTGGGTCAAAGCTAGGTGGCAGTTGGGCTAACCAATAGGATGATGAGGAGCATAACCCAAGGCAAGTGGAGGCAACCACTCAGTTAGTGACACCCAGTATAGGGAGAGTTCGAGCCAAGTGGGCAGAGGATTTGTTTAAGGGAGATCATGAGAGAGTTGGATCTTCCAATATCACCTTCAGCTAGAGGAAGCAACCATAGAGGTACATAAGGTACATGGCACTTATGACTGAAGTGAGAGAATTGTAGAGCATGGTGGGAAAGAACATGTTTTTACATCAAGTTTTGTAGTAGAAAGCATGGAAGTCTTCTAGTTCAGAGGGAGCAGTTGCAACAACGGAGAACGTGGTGGTGTTGGAGACAAATTTAGGTGGACGTGGTTCTTCCAAAAGCACCTCCCTCGCTAAGAGGGAGTGTTGAAAATAATAGCGAGAAAGGTATTCTTTGACTTGTGCCTTAGTCAAAGAGACCCCAAAAAATCTTTCTTTAGCATGCACAAGTTCCTAAAAGTTAGGACGAATTCTTAAAAGTTAGGACGAGTTCCTAAAAGTTAGGATGAGTTCATGAAGTAGTTTAACTCATGCGAATAGTTGGAGGATCAATTGTTTGTCACCTAGTGTGAGTTAGAAGCTCAATGATTATTTGTGGCTAGGACGAGTTACATGAGTTAGTTAGACTTAGTTAGCTAGTCAATCACAAGACTGAGTTCCAGAAATAAACTTGCTAGATTTAGCTAATGCAAATTGCTTATAAGGAGGACAAAGGCACAAAATTGGATCATTGTTTTGTGTGAGTACAAGGTTGTGAGACAAGACAATAGAGAGCACGAGTGTGTGTGTGAGCTAGTAGAGCTTGGAGCGTTAAGGAGAGGCTTATATGCAATGTTTTGGCAAAGGAAATTCTTGCTGGTATGCACTAGGAAATAGGAGCAATTTCCAGGGCCAACGCAAGGATTTAAGAGCTAAGGACAAGGTTCTTGAAAGTAGGGTTTCGAGCTAAGTGCTAGCAAGGAGAACAAGCTTGTTCTCTAGAGAAACAATTTGCTTTGTAATAATTCTATTTGCTCAAAATTTGTCAATAAAATTTCTACAACTAGCAGAGGGTTTTCCTAGTTGGGTCCCTAGAATTTTTTGTGTTTTTTGCTATCATGTGATTGTGTTTAATTCTATTCTATTCCGCTGCAAGTTGGTAGAGAAATTTTGTGTCATGGTGTTACAAATTAGTTTCAGATTTGTTCATACAAGCAATAGCAGAGTTTCAAGGAGATTCTATAGAAAGAAGACATTTTTTGTCCAGAATAGGACATTCACATGCAAGTGAAAGAAAAATGTATGTCTTCACATGTCTCCCCCTTAATTGTGTTTTGTCATTGAGATTTAGTGGTGGAAAAACCCATCCAATAGCTCTCCCCTTTCCAAGCTAGGTCTTGTGGGAAAAGCTAGAGAAAATTATAGGAAAGAGGAATTTAATTTTGGTTCCCTTTCTTCCAAGGAGTACTTGTTGAGTATTTAAAGGGGTGAAGAGAATGCGTTAATTGGGGTAGTGAGGAATAGGGTGAATTCCTTCCCTAGCTAGAAGGGTGGTAGTGTTTCTGGGTTAGAGGTAATGATCATTGGGTCACAATCTAGATATCATTTACGATTTGCTAAAAAGCTCTTTGATGTGGGTGGGATTTTGGAGATAGAAGGTGGCTCAGAAGTCGATGATATAACCAAATTAGGTTTATTAACTTTTGGGAAGAAGCTCATACATCCTTTTGGTTAAACAAAAAGTGGAGAGAGGTTAAGTTTGGGTTACAAAGGGCTATTAAAGGGGCCCTTAGAGGAGGGATAACCTTTGGGATTGTTAAAAATGATTATCATGTCATTAAATGTAAGAGGTTTAGTTGCTTCCTTAAAAGAAAACAATATACATAGTTTAGTTGTTTTGCATAAACTTGATATTATTGTCATTCAAGAGACTATGGTGAAGGGGGATACTGCTATAGATATGGTCAATGGTGTACTAAAAGCTTGGAAATTCCAAGCTTTGGATTTTATTGGAAGTCTCAGGGGGTTTATTAACTACTTGGAATACGAAATATCAATTTCTCTCATCTAATTTTCTACTGTGTGCCATTTGGTCAAAATTCTTCTCTTTGGTTATGGGTAGGTCATTTTCCATATTAAATGTTTATGGTCCTTACATTAGTTTTGTAGCGTTGAAGGTGTTCTACTCTTGAGACTTTGTGGAGAGGCTAAAACACAGGAGTTCTCCATAACACATAAATCGTTTCTAAAAATTTCACCTAGAAGTGTTTCAATTAGATTATTAACCAATTTTTAAATATTTCCTAAGCCTAAACTTAGGAAAATTGGTTAATTTCTCAATATTAATTGAGAAAGGTGAGAATTATCTAGAAAATCACATGGATCGACTAAGAAATAATCTCATCCATTGATTAAGATTTAATCTTGGCCGTTGGAGTCCCACGAGCCACAGTGCGATTATAAGAAGAAGTCGATGAGTAGATGGAGGAATGCACTTGTGACACTTGAGATCAATATCCTTGGGTAGTTCGATTTCTCTAGGGCAACAACAGTTGTCGGAAGAGTTCGAGCTAGAGAAGGGACGCAGAGAGGGGCAGAGATAGTGAGTCTGGAGGAATTTTTCCATTTCCAGAGAGTCAGAAAGAGGAGGCTAATATTTTCTCCAGGAGGTTGCATAGAGGTAGCACAAAGCCTCAAGAGGACAATTTGATTCAGCAAAAGAGGAGCTCGTTCTCAGTTCCAGAGGACTGGACTATTTTCCAGTGTGCTGGAGAGACAATTTCTTAGTCAGTTGCAGGCATGACGGCTAGATTGGCAGCTGATTCAGGCAGAGTGTGTGAGGGACTACACTAGGGTGACGTAGGGTTTGTGCAGAGCTAGTTGGACAACTAGCTTTTTAGAGGCAGCCATGTGTCAGGATTGCTCGGAGATAGGGTAAAATCCCTCAAATAATTTTTGCTAGTATTTCTCTTGGATAGATTCATCAGTTTGGCGATATTTATTGCACTCAATTTCTCACTGCTGCTTAATAATAAAAACCCTTAGCTCCTGCACCGATTTTCCCAAGTTGGGTTTTTTTGGGGACTTTTGTCCAAAAATAGCAGTGTCATTTTTGTGTGTGCACGCCAGTGATTTTTCAATTTCCAGTGTATCTTCCTCAATATTTTTTATTTGTGAAGATTGCAAGCAGCAAGACAATTGTGTAATGCCTGGCTAGGCAGTGCAAATCGCTGGGCAATTCGTTTTTTTAGTGCAGGATCGGCAAAAAAATTGGGCTTGCCTGAGTGAGTGATTCTAGCAGGCAGAGGGAGCAACAAATTAGTGATTTTCGTTGAGCAGATTCCTTGTTTGGGCGCAAAAGGCTTTTGCTGCAGTTTGCGACAACATAATTAGCGCTGGGAGGAAGAGAAAGTGCACATAGGGAAATTTCTCTCAGAGGGTTTGTAGTCTAGCAATCCAAATTTCCAGTTGTAGTCGGCAGTAGCTGCAAGCAAATTTTCTCACTTCAGAAGGGAGTGCAAATCGCAGATTCAATAGCCGAGCAAGTGAAAGAGGGAGTTTTCTGTTTTAGTTTCAAAGATGGCCACAACTAGGCTTAGAGATCAAGATAGGTTAAAGGGAGCCTCCAACTATGTGATCTGGAAGGCTAGGATGTCCTTCCTATTGGATGAATTAAGCCTGAATACCTATGCAGAAATCTTTATGGTAGTACCAAATGATGCAGATCAACTGAAGGAATACAGGAAAGAGATGGCAAAGGCGAAGTAAATGATCTTGGATGGAGTCTGGGACCATATAGTCTCGCATATATCGGACAAGAATATGACCAAGAAGATGTGGGATGCTCTTGCTCAACTATATCAAAATCCTTTCGAGTAGTGGAAGATGTTCTTGAAGAGAAGTTGAGAAACATCAAGATGTAGAAGGGTGAAGGCAGAGATCCCTTCCTAACTAGAATTCTGGAAATCCAGGATCAACTTGCAGCTGTTGGGGAAGCACCTCAACCTACAGAGCTTGTGCATTTGGCCCTAAATAGTGTCTCAAAGGAGTGGCAAGTATTTGTCCAAAGCATATTGCAATAAAACACATTGCCAAGGTGGGACTATATGTAGTCAGACCTATAGCAAGAAGAGATGAGGCGAGCTCTAGCAAAGAGCTCCATCAGCGAAAGCAACAACAAGGGTTAGAAGGGTGAGAAGGAAGAGGAGAATGTGGCCCTTGTATCAAAGGGTCCCAATCAGGGACAAGAGAAGAAGAAGAAGGACCTATCTGAGGTCAAATGCTTTAGGTGTGTGAGTTTGGCTACTAAAATACTTAGTGTCCTCTTAGGAAGAAGGAGAAGCAGGACCAGGCGACAACATCCACAGAGAAACAAGTTGTCCTCCAGGTTGGAGGAAGACTTTGCTATGCTTGCAGCGATACCTCCAAGAGTGAGGTGGGGCGATACGGAGCTATAGTCTCAGAGTTTTGCAAATTTTCTCAAGATCCATTGAGGTGTCTTCCTCATGGATTATTACCTTGCTACAGGGGCCAACAATATTCAGTAGCAGGATGGATTAGTGTCAATTGTCGCAGTCAGATTGCAGAGTGACAGTGACAGACTAGTTGCAGTCATGCAATCAGGTGCTGAGGAGCGCAAAGCAGTGTTGACAGCAAAGCAGGAGGCTCAGTAGCAGAGTTAATGGTAGGGCAGATTCCTTAATGGATAGTGCAGAGGCTAGTAGCAGCCAGATGTTCAAGAGACAAATGTAGCACAAAGTCACAATTGATTCAGTATTTTAGATGCTTCTTAGTTGCAGTAGCAACAACAACAACAATTGAGAGGGAGTTGCAGTGCGGATGCAGAGTTGGAAACAATATAGCAGTGTCAGTAACAACAACACAGATGCAACATTAGAGTTGTGCAATGGTACAAAGGGTGATGCAGAGACAGGGTGTTGCAGAGAGCAGTTCAACACTAGAACACCTTCCTCGCTAAGAGAGTTAGTTTTTGTAGCATCAGAGGTGTTCTGATCTCGAGACTTTGTGGAGAGGCTAAAACACAAGAGTTCTCCATAACCCATAATCGCTTTTGGAAATTCCACCTAGAAGTGTCTCAATTAGATTATTAACCATTTTTAAATATTTCCCAAGTCTAAACTTAAGAAAACTGGTTAATTAATCAATATTAATTGAGAAAGGTGAGAATTATCTAGAGCCTGACACGGATCGACTAGGAAATAATCTCAGCCACTGATTAAGATTTAATCTTGGCCATTGGAGTCCCACAGTGAGATTATAAGAAGTCAATGGGTAGATGGAGGAATGCACTTGTGACACTTGAGATCAATTTCCTTGGGTAGTTCAATTTCTCTAGAGAGCAGCAACAACAATTGTCAGAAGAGTTTGAGCCAAAGAAGGGAGGTAGAGAGGGCAGAGATAGTGAGTCCTGAGGAATTTTTCTAGGTCCGGAGAGTTAGAAAGAGGAGGTTGCGCAGAGCCTCAAGAGGGCAGTTTGATCCAGTTGAAGAGGAGCTCGTTCTTAGTTCCAGAGGTCGGGAATATTTTCCAGTGTGTTGGAGAGACAGTTTCTCAGTCAGCAGTGGGTAGGACGGCTAGATTGGCAGTTGATTCAGGCAGAGCGTGTGAGGGACTTTGCTAGGGTGACGTAGGGCCTGCACAGAGTTGGTTGGATGACTAGCTTTTTAGAGGTAGTCAGGTGTTGGGATTGCTCAGAGAGGGTAAAATCCCTTAGATAATTTTTGCCAGTATTTCTCTTGGATAGATAAGCTAGTTTGGCAATATTTATTGTTCACAGAATTTCTCATTGCTGCTTAATAATAAAAACCCTCACCTGCTACTCCGATTTTCTCAAGTTGGGTTTTTCCGGGGACTTTTGTCCAAAATAACACTGCCATATTTTTGTGTGTGCGCCAGTGTTTTCTTAGTTTCTAGTGTATCTTCCGCAATATTTTTTTATTTGTGAAGATTGCAGTGTGATTAATTCGTTGTTGCTGTATCAATAAACTGAATAATTATTTTATCAGTTAGAAGAATTAATTCCAGTTGCTGCAATAGAATTTCAGTGGTGAAATTTTCACATTTCATGCAAATAGAAAGGATTTTTGGGAGATGTTTACTAATTAGGATTGCTTATGAGGATATGACACAATTATCTGTTTTTTTTAGGGGGATTGCTGTTGGGTGCTTGACTAACTTTTTTCCTGATTCTTGTAGAGATGCAGGAGTAGAGTAGGATGACTTGGTTGATTATTTATAACACAAGTAAGAGGAGCTTAATTTAAGTGATGTAGAAACTTTGAAAATTATCCCAACTTGGAGGAACAATAAACTTGGGGGTGAGGGCATTTCCAAGTGCCTAGATAGATTCATTTTAGCTGATCATATCTTGGTGGAGGCAGAGAGGGTAAGGTCATGGGTTGGAAGTGGGCTATTGTTAGATCAATTTCCTATTTTCTTCAGTTGGAGAAAAATGATGAGAAGCCGCTAGGGTCTTTCAAATTTAACTCTTTATGTTTACAAAATGAAGAGGATCAAACCTTAGTTAAGAAGGAATTTATCTCACACACTCGCAACAATGATGGGACAATGATGTTTCACTTCAATGAAATCTAAAAAGGATGAAAAAGGCAACGATGGAATGGTCAAAGCAAAAATAAAAAAATTCTCAACAAGACCTATTGACAGTGAAAAAGCACATAGACCAAATTTCATGGGGCAAATGATAATGGGATTTTTTCAAAAGATGATTTATGGGCTTCGAAAACACTGGAAGATGCCAAAAAAACTCTAACTGTGTGGGAAGAAGCTTAAGTGGATGTAAAAGAGCAAACCACTTGGCTGGCACATTTAGATGAGAATACTAATTTTTTCATAATTTTATAATTATGAAGAAGAGTTGCAATACTATTTGGTATATTCAGGCACAAGATGGCCCATTGGTTTCTAGTTTTAAGGTGGTAGTTGATATAGGGGTTTCTCACTTGAAATTTATTCTAGTAACCCCCAAGAGATAGTAGAGATGATAAACCTTTGTCAATGAGGAACAAAATGCTAACTTGATAGAGGCAGTGATGGACGAGGAATAGAAGGATCTTCTGTTCTTTCCAAAAAGATAATACTCTGGGACCATATGGTTTTCCTATAGAGTTATATTTGGGGTTCCTGAGCTGATATGTGATGTTCCTTTTTCTGGTGTTCCTTATGGCATGGTTAGGATGGACTTTCAGGGTTGGAGGTAGACAGGTTACAGGTGCAGGTTTACTTCATCAACGGGCCCAAGGGATTTTGGAGATGTTTTATGGGGTTTGGAGGAGTTCACTTGCCATCATCCATTATTAGGATTGATTCCGCACAACTCGCTTCTCGTTCCATTGCATTTTTGATAATTTCCAAAAACAGGGTTATTATTGTGCTTAACTCAATCAATTACGCTTAAGGTGGCATTTCGAGAGGAATACTTGGCGAACCACCCTATTGTAATAGCTCGTTGGAACCAAACAAGAAGATCTATATGATGGGATGGCTAGTGGGAATTTTTAGTGGTTTGAGGAGGCATGGCGACCAATTTACCATTTTCCCACATTAAAAAAATATTTTAATTGAATTAAAAAGAGGGAAATGTGCTCAAAGATTAAAATAAGAATAAAATAAGAGCTTCTAGAGGAGTCCATCAGATCTGTAAAAGTGGAGGAGGAGGCCATTAGAGAACATCTTAGATTGGAGCATTGTCTTGTGTGAGAGGTTTGAGAACTCGGTTCTCTACTTCAATAGCTCCAAGATGGAAACCCTCAGGGGATTTTGGTGAGAGTGGACGAAATCCCACCTCATCTCCTTGGAGGATTCAACCAGAATTCGCAGGTGCAGTGATTGATTTCAGTTCAGTTTTGGTAGGGCCTGTGCAACATCGGAGCAGATTCTCGAGGCCAGCTTTTCATCTCAACTATATTGGTTGTATTTACATGTAACCCCAGTTTATCTATTATCATAAAAACTGAGATTGTTCCTGTTCATCTTGTTATTTTGCTGCATTCTAATGGTTATATTTTTACATGGCAATGTTATGTTAATTGAATGATAATGTTGTGGAGAAATCCTGGTTGAGTTAGATTTCTGCAAAACTTAGTCAAATACCCCATTTGGGATATTACAGGGTATCAATGTATCGAACTTGGCTCAGCCTGTGGGTTTTCAGTTTTTAGTTGCAGCTATCCTTATTTGAGAGTTATTTCGTCGATGTTTTGGAGTCGTAGCTTTATTGCAGTTGTTGAAGTCGAGCTTATTTTGTACAATTGCCTGAGGTACCAAAAGGCCAAAAAAATGAATTTCTTATTGCTGGAGGATCAAGTTACCTAATGGGGGCAAAATATCTATTTTGTAATAATCAAAGGCCCAATTATTATGTGTAAAGTGCCGTGGCACATTATTTAGTTTTAAAGAGGGCCCAAAACTTTATTCCATGGATATATTGGCCGACATTTTCATTTCAAGCCCAAATTAATTTCTTTTAAAGGGGGCCCAAAAACTTTATTCCAATGATATATTGGATGACACTTTTATTTGAAGCCCAAACTAATCGACAACAAAATTTCCATTTGATCGAATGGCAACCAATTTACTTAGTGGGAGGAGGATTGGAAAATTTAGTAAGGGTCCGTGTCAAATTCTAAAAACCAAACTTTATCGCAGGCATTGAAGACTGAATTTTCCTGAAGGGGCCTGAAAATTCTATTAAAGTTGAGCTGCATTCCAAATGTTTTCACCATAGGCATTATTATTAAATTTTGAAGACTGAGTTTCCTCTTCGAAACACATGGAGGACGCAAATGCTAGGGCCGAGTTCCATCTTACAACTGGACTGCACAGTGGGTACACAAACAACATTCTGCTGAAAGAAATCAGTTTCCCTTTTTTTGTTTGAGTGCCAGGGGTTCCGTATTTTAGTTCAGAGCATATTTTCCTTGCACTGAAAAAGCTTATTACAGATGAAATCGAGTGGCTGTAACACGAGTTCGAGGACCGAATCAATCTTGCACCAGCAGCGAGTTTATGAGGCCAAAATATTGCGGAAGGTCGAATACTGGTGGGACTAATAGTTGGTTCCAGCCGCATTATTGTTTCTGTGGCAGAATTATCATTTCCTGCGACACACTTGTCACTTTAGAAGAAGCTTGAAGTATCCTTCCATCTTTGTCTACAAGGAGAAGATAGTATCAGTTGAAGTCTACAGTAGCATCCTTGGAGGGGACCGAGTAGTCACTGGTTGTTATGTCCCAGATTTGAAACCATCCGACTGGAGCAATACATCTCCAGACCTGTAGCTGTTCACTTTGAAGAGAATGAACTGATACGATGCCTTGCCAAGGCTGAGTTGTGGTTATTCTGGAACGTGTTTACCTCTGTTTGGGAGCCACAGTGATTTCTATGCATTGAGGTTGAATAGTCTGTTTAAGAGGCTCGATTCTGGAGTTTTCTATTGGCTGGGTAAAGGTGTAGACCATTGTGGGTGACTACCATCATTCATGGACAGGCCATGGATTCATACCTGCTGATTGTATTAGGTATTATACACAGTCCTGTTTATGTGGGTGATCCAAAGGCAATCTCAGGAGGAATAAGTTGCTGAACTGAACGTTGGGAAAGTGCAACTGCAGGGTGAAGTTGACCATGCTGCTATCTAAACCAGTTCAGAAGACTGAGACCATTGTGCTGAAGGACGTGGGTGATGGTATGATCATTCTTTTGGGTGTCAAATTTGCCAAGGGTCGTTTGGGGACATGTAGAGGCCGTTTTCTTCTTGTTGGATGCATGAGTGTACACTAGTTCACTGTGTGATGTAACGACATACAAAGGGAGTCCTGTAGCATACCATAGCCACAACAAAGTATTGAACAAGATCTATGAATGGGACAAGGACCAAAAACATCATCTTTGCACCACTAATCACCACTAATCAAGTTGTATTCCCTTGAATGCGCTATACATTTCAAGGCGATATTAATACTGTTAATTTCTGAGTTGCCTTATAATTTTTATCAGCTGTCACTATGAATGGTCTTCAGATTTGTTCTGGTTGAGTAAGGAAGAAAGTGTTTTCTGAGCATATATTTTTTTCTTCATAACTCATTTTAAACCAAAACCCGAGAAAACACCTACAACAGCGGACCTCTCACTTGTATGATGAAACCTCCCATTTAAAGGCACAGTAAACTCAGGGTATGTATTGTTGAGGTATAGTCTGAACATCTCTATTCTTGGGTTATTTGAAAAATTGCTGCATATTGCACTGTACATGTAGAAGTAGGATTGAGTATAAACATCATGTGCAGGGGGTCCTTAGCTTGTTAATGTCCAGTCTTGCATTACTGTAGCTGTCTTGTATGCCACTATTGCCACAAGCCTTGTAATAATGGAGTATTTAAGGCGTCTCATGCACCAACACTACAGTTCCTCCATGGGCTGCAATATAGATCAGAAAACGAAATTGGCCAATAAACCTTTCTTAAAAGAGATCCACGCCATTCTTCACCATGAGCAGCAAAGAGATTTGCAGGAGTCAAAGATTGGACACAAAATCCTTGCACTTGGAACAGATTTGAAACACATGAGGGTCGCAGGGAAAGTCCTTTTCAAACTAGATGAACTGGATGCACTCTTTTCTGAAGTGAACCAATTAGAAGGGAAGAAATTAATTTGGGCAGTAAAACCAACTATATGCTTTCTTTCATACAACTCAAGTTCTTAGAGGAACCTTTTGAAGAGGTCAGACTTCCAGTTGCATCTTGTCTCAGTAACATCATGAGACTAACCACCCGTGTAGCTGCTTACAATGATGATGTTATGAAGAGAGTCTTCAAGTTGATGGTAGAAACCTTACAAGACTTGGATAACTCCATGGGTCCTACATTTGGGAAGAAGCTTCAAGTTTTGGAAATTATGGCCATGACTAGGACTTATGAAACCATGTTTGATCTTGAGTGTAATGACTTGATTGTGAAAATGTTCCAATGCTTTTTCAACATTAGGAGACATCATCTTGACTCAGTCAAAACACACATGCAGTCCATCTTGTCATCGTGTGTGAGAGGCTGTGATGCCATTTGTCGGGAGTTGTAGTTTCGATTGCTGTTTGTTTGGAGAGAATAGTTGGTCTCACCTGCTGCTTATGAGCTAGTTGAAAGGTTGGTTGAGCAAAGCATAAATTTTAGGAGGCAGTTGACCAGGGAGGAGCAGCTGAGAATTAGGGGCGCATGCTGCAGGAACGAGTTAAGGAGAAAGGATCTTTGCTTCATCTGCAAGGAACCTTGGAGACTTGACCATTCATGCTTGAGTGACAGAAATGGGATGACAAAGGTAGATCAAGGGGGAACTCATTTTGACCTTGCAGATGAGGATTCTTCTGAAGAGTATCAACAAACATTTGAGGATGATGGCAACAATTGTGATATGCATAACTATCTAGTGGATAGCTTTGATGAGTAGCAGATTATTTCCATGTGGGGAGTGTTAGTGTCAGTCTTTCCAGCCTTCCTCCAGTGATCAAATTTGCTCTTACAAAGTGATTTTGAATTGCCAAGGTCAAATTTTGTCATTTCAAAGAGTTTTCAAGCAAAATTTGGTCACTAGGCATTAGGTCTAGGGTTTGCTTTCACTCCTTCTAAAGTTGTCCAAATGTCAGTCCATGT
>APFE030982064.1:1071-14995 GCA_000404065.3 Pinus taeda
CAGCCGGGAGGGATCGGGCCCCCCGGACCCCCACGGGGGGGACAAGTCCCCCCCGCACCCTTCCGCATGGAGGAGTGTACAAAACTTCCTGGGGTATACATCCGGCTAAAACAAAGACCTCTGAACAATCATGCTCCACACACAACATGTATTGATGGGAAAGGAAATAGGAAATAGGATAGGAAAGAAATGGGGTAAATTGAGTAAGAATAAAAACATAGATAATAATTGGTGGAATATTAATGACCAGACCTCATAACCAATAAAACCTTAGACTACCACAAATGCATTTTGAATGGTTCTGATCAAAGAAGACTAACAAATAAGCCCTTTAACCCGAATTGACTTTATAAACATGAGACCTCATAACTCCCACTGACTTAGATTTTTTCACAATTTTAATGATGTCAAAAAATGTCTTTGAGACTATGACAACAGGAGTAGTCATAGGCTAAATTTCTGCTCAAAAATTGAAAATCAATGGATAGGGAAAATACACTTGATGACAAAAACCTATGAACCTAACATATATCATAGTTGTTGTGTTTCATAGATAAAGATATGGATTATTGTACTCTCTTGCATTGAATCATTTGATGATGATCTAAGAAGAAGAAAATTTGCAAGGGTTTTCCACATAGTTGGTTTTTCCCTGGTCTCGGACCAATCTTGGTGTCTCTATGTGCGCACATTCTTTTCTTCTATTTTTTTGTTATGTTCCATTGCATTGATGATGATGATGATGTTCTTTCTACATAATTTCATACGCTGATAAATAATGGTGTAGATATGAATAATGTAATGATGATATGAGGTGAACTTAATGTTTTAATAAAGAGATGTAATTATCCAAGCAAATAACAATGTATCCCTATGAAAAATTAACATGGAATCGGAGTTGGGCTGAATAAAATCCATGGAGATCACCTCGATGATGACACCTTTGATGGAAGCAAGAAGAGGATGGTGGAGACCTAAAATAATTCTAGGGTTTAAAGAAAACCCTAGGGAACTTGACTATTAGGGTTTGATGGATTCTATAAGGTTAGGGTTGGAAATAAAACCTTGGTTTATGGAAAAGACATGAGATATAGCATGGCCAATGTGAGGAGGTTCATGTACTTGTGAAATATTTGATGAAGCCCTAGATGAGATAATCCCTAGTAGGCCTAGTTGGTTGATTAAAGGTAAAATTGTTATGTGGACTAGATGGTGATGGCTGGTTCAAGAGGGAGAGGATCACCTCTCATTGAAGATAGGTATTTCTTGACTTATGATGCCTCTTAATTTTGTTTAGACTTATCGATCTAATCATTATGTTTATACTTCCTACATATGTATTTGAGTATATTGATGTTTCTAACATCCTTGATTAAATGTGATGAGTGGATCCTTCTTGAATATCATTTGAAATGCAAGAGAGATGACTAGAGCTAGAAACTGTTAAGAGACATTATATGAAAAGATGACAAAGTGCTTCAGGTTTCCTATTTCTAATGAAAAGGTGCATAGGTATTTGAATACCACAAGGTATGCATGGTATGTTGTATTTTAGTAGTAACATTGATGGCTAGGTAAGCCCTAAGGTATGATGAGAATGTATCTTTCTTTAATGGCTCATATATGCATATGAAAGCGACTTCGATCTATGTTTCCTATGATGAAATGATGCACCTAGTGTTGAACATTATGATTTTCTTGAATTCTAAGAGGTTATCTAATGTTGATACATTGATATACTTGATATTTGGCTAACATATGTATGTTGGATATCTTGATCCAATAAATAAGGCTAGCACCTTAACTCTAGTAGATGATACTCTTGATACTTTTCATGCATAAGACATGATTGATTTCACATAGAAGGTTAGATCGTTAATTATTATACATTATATTATTGTTAATTCTTGTGATGAGCATGATAAAAGTATGGAAAGAGATATTGACACTCTCGTCGTTTTGATAAAGTTTTATTGAATGACCTAACTTGATCATATTGATCATGACAAGCATGGTAATTTTTGGTGTCCAAGTGTGAATAAAGATATTCAACCCTTTCCCACACTAATTATCAATCCGGGATCTACTGGTTATTTCAAGGCTAATGCACAAAATATATGCAGGTAAAAAATGTAAAGTCCAGAGCTGGTCAAGAATTCATCAACAAATAATAATGACTGTAACAACAAATTGAAATGATAGGAATAACTAATCTATAACAGAAATGGAAATAATGGCAATAATTAACTGTACCAGTAAAGGAAACAATAGAAACAATTCACTGTAACAACAATTCGATTTACAACAATTATATCAAATCATCACAACAAGGAAAATACATACATGGGAAATCAAACTAGCACACACTATCTCAGTAGCACCTGATCAGGAGAGTGGGCCCAAATCCCTAATCAGGGATATGATGAACACATGAACTCAATTAAAGATCATAAAACTGTAAATTTCATTAATGTAAAAGTGTCTATTACACTGCTCAATTCTCTTGTCTCCAACCCCTTGTTTCAAACTCTATATCATTTCTTATACAAAAATAGTTCCTAAGATTAAGGTAACTATTGCCTACAATTTACAAGAAGGCTGTAATAAGCCCAAAAATGAATGCAAAAGATATAAAGAAGAAGTCTGGATCAGCTCTGCCGTTACAGATGCAATTTGATAATAGCCCTTCTAGCCCGACATGTGACCTTAACCATTTGACTTTAGAAATCTGCACATAAGACGAAGTTTAGAAAGCTCTATGATCATATTCCCCTAAACTATGCTTCAATGATTAATTAATTCATAAAGACATGATTAGAGGTATACCTGCATGATTTAGGATGTAAAATGACTTAGTTAGGGGTGTAAACATGAAAGAAAATAGGATAAAATGGTAAATAAAAACATGCAAATTTGGCTCCCAACAGTAACCTGGATGCTAGAGGTATAACTATGAGATTGATATTCTAGATCTCTTACTTCCTATGGTCATGTCTTGATGGCATATAGTTAAACTGGATGCCCTAACTTAATGGATAGTCTTGATAGAAAGCGTTATTGTGTTCATAATCTCTGAGATATGATGTTGCATCAATCTGTTGCTTTGAGTCTAACCTTTGTTGAAATATTGATGGCATGATGTTAATTACCATGATAGATATATGTTTGTGATCTACTAGATTTGTTGTTTCCTGACTCTAGTAGAGATAGGTTGGTGAGATGAACAAAGATGAATGAAGTAGATTCCCAGTCAGAGGGAGAATCTCTTCTCAATATTATTACTCATTACTATTTGCATCCTATACTATTAAAGCATCATGTGCATCTCACATTATTGAACTGATAGTTAAGTCTCAGATTTGAAGCTTGTACATAAATTAGGGTTTTTGCTGTGGATGCAAGCACAAAAATAGGAAATTTCATCTCTGGATGCAGTCATTCTTAGGCTAAGATAGCGTCTAGGAAGATAATTACACTCCCATGCTAACATGAAGGGAGAGTCCAGGGGTTTGACTATAATTAACCATTTGTTATAGCTCCAAATCTCACACTTGATGTTTGTGATGCTACACTCATGGCCTAGGGAAACCCCCCCTTCCAGACCTGGTCCAAATACTTAAGAAACAATGGTTTACTCCCTATACACGACATTGCCCTGAGCTAAGCGCGTGTGTACGTGGGTCTGTGTATACCCAACCCACGTATATGTCTTAAAACACTTTAAAAAATTAAATCTCCTTAACTTCGGGCAAAGATCATAGGTTTTACCTGTTGATTACCTATTAGTTCCCATGGCCCAACTGTTCCCAATGAATTCCCAACTAAAAAATTACTTTGGGAGAAGTATAAAAAGGCTTCAATGGAAAGGCCTAAGGAGGAGAGAATAGAGAGAAAAATCACTCTGTTGAGATTATCCTTGACTGGGTTTGAAGATCCTTGTGCTTCCAACACTTTCCCCATTACAAGAAACCCTTGTTTCCTTGAGTTATGATGTCTTTCCATTAGTTGAGATATCCTTAAGTGAGTTATGGAAGGAGCTTATTGAAGGCTTGAGATTGGACGAATCTGGAGGACAGTTCTGCTTGGAGCCTGCAAAAGGAAGAATCAGGTGAAACCATTCCTTTCTGTACTTTAGTTATCTATAATAAAAGAAACACTTGTCTTGTCCCTGATATTAATCTTCTTCATGTTTACGATATCAATGTTATGATTTACATATGAATGGTTGTTTCAATTGTATAACTAACTACTTTTCAATATGCTACGAAGTTGATTTCTTTATGATGCTTGGCCCATATATTGCTATGCTTTCTTGAATTGATTGTTTTCCAGGTTGAAGGATCGAAAGGAAATCCAAGAGGGTTTGGACCCTGGCTGGATCTACCCAAATGAAGGACCCCCAGGTGCACCTCTCTTCGTGTAGTTTGTTTATATTAGCATCATGGTTGTTTGGAATGCTTGCTTTTCTTTATAGGTAACCCCCGCTCTGCTAGGGTAGTGACCCAAGACCCTAGGCGACCTTGTCCCTCAACAGAATTTGTGACTCCACTGGGGACAACGGTATTGTTGTTGATCTGAATGGGAAATGGCATCAACCCATGGTACTCATCCACCCATATTATTCATCGACTCATGGAATTTACCCATGGTATTGTAAATGGCATCCGCCCATGGTATTGTAAATCCCACCCATGGTATTCATTGACCCATGGAAGCCTTTTTATACTTATCCTTTCCTAAACAGTTACTTTTCTGTGTCAGTCTTTATTTTTACAGCAAGTTCATGATTTCAAACTCTCTCTAGTTGTGGAAAGTATTGGTCTTGTCTTGTTTTGTTGCAAAAAACATCATTTTTGTTTAAACACACAAGATTTGTTTCTGGAAATCTTGGTTGTTCTGGTCTTCCAGGGCAGAAAGATTGGTCTCAATCCTTGTGGCAAATCTTGTTTTGGTGATCTTTTTGTTTGCATGTCAAAACTACATCTTTGTGGCCATTTACTTTTCTTGCTTTTTGAAAGTTGTTGTGTGACGATTTTGAGAGTTGTCTTTCTTGATCTTTTGATCGTTGTCACCAAGCTTTTTTGGGTTGCTTTTTGATTGTTAAGAGCATCTTGAAACACATTTTTGTTGAGTTTTCACCTGTTTTGTGTTGTAAACTTGCAAAGCGTTTTGTTTCCTATTCTTCGATCATAAAGTTTCAGTCTTAGTTGGAGCACTTTTGAAAAGTCAATTTTTGTTTTTGCTTTTGAAGAAAACTTCTTGAAAACTTGGTTTGTTGCTTTCTTTGGCCTTGTTTTGATTTAGTTTCCTTTTTGCGAGTGAAAGTGTATTTTTGTTTGTCTTAAACTTTGCTTTTCGTATTTGGATGAAAATGAGCATTAGCAACTTATAATTTGTCTAAACATCTTAAGTGGCTAATTAGAATTGATAAACAAGTTGCTTTCATTCTTTGATTTAGAGTAGTCGTATGTTTTGCATTAGCATGTACTCATTACATTAGGATAAATTTGTGCATACTTTACAGCATCCATAGTTCTGTTAGTTTTTGTGAGTGTGAAGCTCGAGTAAAAAGAAAAGAAAAGAAAAATTTATTGCTTTCTTAGAAATTCCTCAGAACCTAGTTGAAATTTCTTTCATTGAAGAACAAAAAGAGTTCATTTTCATATAGTTTGGTTTTTATTAATTTCTTTTGCATCAAAACACCATCAGTTTCATCTCCGCTTATCCCATGACTTAAAGAATAGCCCATTTAAAAAAAGCGCTAATTAAAATACACTAGAAATTTGTTATAATTGTCAATTTAGACACACCAACAAGTTTTAGGATATTTTAGGGCCTTGGATTAGGCGTGTGGAGAGAAAACTCTCCAAGCCCATTTAAACTATCAAACATAGGAGTCTGAATAGTGATTGCAAATCCAATACCGTTAGGAAGACTAGGAAAGCTCCAGATTTTGGAGTTAAGCACGAGGGTTTTTGAAGATAAGGAAGAGAGATACCCCCTCTCCTACTTGTCAGATCTTACCTCAAGACTGTTTCGCCTGGCTTCCGACACGAGTTGGTAACCTTAGTTGCTTCTCCTAGGGATCTACATAGGTGGCTATGGAGGGGAATCTCGTGGCACCTAAGGTCGACGTTGTATCACTCTCAACGTTACTACTGGAGGGCACACTTGCGAAGCTTGGGGGATTGCACCGGTGCAGGCTATTGTTAGGAGGTCAATGTAACTTCGTCTGTTACCTTCGTTGGTAGGACTAGGCCATCATTATCCCAAACTATCTTCAGAAGGCCCCTTACTTCACTTTCTTGTATTTTGGTGTCCAGTCCTCATCACCCGAAGCAGAAATACTTGAAAGTTGTTTGGCTGGCTGGAATATTTTAGGGACCTTTTAGTGTGTGCTCTGTGCTCTTAGTTGGCCTAGCTTTCATTTTTTCTTGAGTCTTTAGTTATATCTTAATAAAAAATTCAAAGTGGTTGATCGATTGCCTAGACAGTCTTGAAGACTTCGTGGTATTTCACCACCAAGTTTAGAGCCTTCTCCTAGAAGGCATAGAGGTAATACTACTAGTGGGTTTCATCCCTTGGCAGCTAATGCATCGGGGATTGATCCTCCCCTCGGGGGCATTAATGTTCAAAATAGGCCTGGTACTTCCACAGAACCAGAGAGGAACACTCCAGTTCTTTCTTGAGTTCTCTTTTAATCGGAAGATAATATAGAGGTAGAAGAACTCCCAGAGTCGCTAGCGACTCCGAATTCTCCTCTACCTTCTAGCCATCTAGACATAAGACAATACGTTGCGACTCCAATGCATAGACCATCAAGTCCAGGTCATATTACACACTTACCTTTGATGACCATTACTGGAAGCATGGCTTATACCACAAGTGCTACAACCATGCAGACTCCAACATTAGTACAAGGGGGAGGAACTATTTCCATCCCCTCTACATCTTTATTTGGGTGTTTTGCTAGCACATCCTTAATTGGATCTATGTCCATTCATTCTACGAGTGGAAATTCCCTTGCCAATGCATTTAGTTCTGGATTCTTCTCGTTTGGCACCCATTCATAGGGTATTCTGTCAGTTCCACTCAGTGCCTTCACATCCATGATGGGTGGGTCGGCTTCATTTTAGGGTTTTCCTTTTGGAAGTGGTCATATACCACATTCCTACCCAACGATAGGATCTATGCCTTTTTCTGCTACAGGACAAGGCAGCAATCCCTTTCAAGGTTGGAATAACCCTACAGTTAGTGGCATGGGAACTAGGAATCCATTTTTCAACCAATAAGGGAATAGACTGTACTCCACAGTTAGCTCGTTCCGAAGTATTCCTCCCTTAGCTTCTGCTTGGAATCCTTATTAGGGGTTATCAACTCCTTATAATCCTTTAGGAGGGAGCTTTGTTGGTTATGGAGGTTTTTCGGCCAGAGTTGGTCAAACTGTGAGTTTTGTTGGATCACAAGGTCCGCCTTTTGGTTTGGCTGGTTCTTCTGGCTACTTCAGGTTGCCTAGTGCCTTCCAAAATCTAGGCCAATCATTTCAGAACTTTGGGAACTCTGCCCAGTCTGGGTGGAATCCCCAAGGTCCTCTTAGGGTTCCTTTTTTGGCAACGTTGAACTTGCCAGATCTCACGAAATTAACAAATGATCCAAGCAAATATAATCCAACTTAGCCTCCAATCCCAACCAAACTCCCTTCGGACATTCCTAAGTTCGAGGGGAAGGGCGGTGAAGACGCGGGCGACCATGTAACCACATTCCATTTGTGGTGCTCATCAAACTCCCTTATCGATGACTCGGTTAGGTTGAGACTTTTTCAACGCACCTTGACTGGTAATGTGGCCAAGTGGTATATAGAGTTGTTAGGGGGAAGATTTACATCTTTTGCCAATTTGGATAATATTTTCCTAAATCATTTCCAGTTGCTCGTCCGTTATGATGCCAGAACTGAACTTTTGGCCAATTTTTGTCAGGACATGGCAACTCACATTTATGATCATATTCAGGAATGGAGACAAAGAAAAAGGCTCATTAAATCCAAAATTCCTCTGGAATACTGTCTTGAATGGTTTTTGAAATCTTTACAACCTGAAATCTCTAAGGATGTCTCCCTATCCAGAGTCTATTATGAGGAGAAAGCTATTTTTAGGGCCCAACACTTAGAATTGATTTACTATCAGTCTGGGATTCTACAAAAAATCTTGCCAGATGCTCCTGGGACTAAGGTTGATATAGCCAAGTCGAAGCCAGGTCCCCATGCAGATGGTATCATTGGATCCGTAGACACAAATGCGGTGAACCTGTTGAGCCAATTGCAACAGTCGTCTTTACAAACTGCTTCTAACAACTAGGTCACATCGCCTAACCCTTCGTCTTCTCAACCCCCTTTAGTTAATGTTGTCCAATCTTCCAACCCCAAAGGAAGTCAAAATTCCAATGGGAAAAAGAAAGGACAAGGTAAGAAAAAGAGTCAAGATGGGAAGACTGACGCAAATAAACTCGACAATAATACTGGTTGTGGTGGAAATGAGTCTAGAAAGAAAGTCAAGCTTCCATGCAAGCTATGTAGTGGAGACCATTTAAATCATCTCTGCCCAAATATTCAAGACACTTAGCACTTGTTAGGGCACCAAGGGACTTCTAGCTCTCAAGTTGTGTTAACCAACCCTTTTCCCCAAGGGCAGCAACTGCTTGATGGCACAAGTTCAAATCTTGGTACCTCTGTAGGGGGCAACTAGGAAGGGGAGAAATCATCAAATGTTTTCATGATGGGTTATAATGTCCATGTGGTCACTCGGTCATGTAATTACAGTGAGGCTGAAACATCCAAGGATAAATCAATTCCCGAAACTACCAACCCACTTCATATTGAGCGACCCTCCATCAAGAATATACCTCCGATACCGAAAGGTTTTGCTAAACACGTGACTATCAACCCTAATGTTAGGGCAGCCCAGAATTACTCCATTGTTGAGGATCTAGCTCAGAGTCCATGTGCTATGTCCACTTTAGAGGTTCTCTAGTCATGTCCTGCTCAAAGAATCTCCTTGCTTTCAGTGATGGGGGTAGTGGATCCAAACAATTCCTTAGCCCTCACTTTTGATATGTATAATGTCAAAAAGGGACTTCCTCATCATATGGATTTCCAGATAAAGTACACTTACTGGAAAACTAATATTTTCTAGATGGTTACAGGTGAGGGAGCTTCCACGTTTGTCATGTCTATGTCATGTTGGAAGGCCATTGGATCACCTTCGGTTGTTCCTTCACCTACCCTCTTGACAGTGTTTGATGGTCATTCTCATATACCATAAGGGATTATACTGGCCTTTCCTATATGTGTTGGAGGAATGGTCCTCAATATCGAAGTAGAATTCATTAATACTAACCTAGATTACAATCTTCTCTTAGCAAGGAACTGGATATATGAAATGGATGTCGTTGTCTCGACTCTATTTCGTGTCATTTACTTTCCTCATGAGGGAAAAATTGTTAAGGTTTATCAATTGGATTATTCTCTAGTTGATCCTCAAGCAACTTTGGATTCTACTGTTCCTATGGTGGATAACTCCTATCCGCCTACCGAGAATCTGGGAGTCGGGATGTACTCTTCCTTGATGGGTACTTTTGATCTTCCCCCTCCTATAGCTAGAATAGATACAATTTCATCCTCCAAGGAGCCTTTACAGAAAGAGTTTGTTCAAACTCATTATTTTTCGGATCCTGGAGCCTTATCTTCATTTATGACCACATCGAATGATGGCACGATGGGTGAAATAGAATCTTCTATGTCTGTAGCAGAGCTTAGATGTGAGTCTACCAATAACTTTGTAGACAACCATTCTAACCCTTTCTTTAGGGAGGAGTTGGATGGTGATGTGGCTCATACTCGGACCCTTGATTCCACTTCTGCGTTGGATCACTCAGATATTGTTTTTCCATCTGACGAAGTGATATTCAAAGCAATGACGGTTTTAGATTGACCTTTGGAAGATTTACATCATCATTTATATTTCCGTCCTCCTTTGCATGAAGTGAAGTCGAGTATAGGTCCCCCAATTTGTCTACTAGCGATGTTTGTATGATTCCTTTGGATCCAACATAGTTTTTTGCCAAAGGTGATATATTTATCGGTTCGATGACTGTACCTATAAAATTCTCTAGGAGAAAGTTGGCAGAGCCCCCTGATGGGCTCTACCTTAAGAAGTACTTCGCTTAGCAGCTGGGCAATGGCTTCTCTGTACATTTTGTATGTTTGTACATATATCATCGGGATTTTTTTGATATCGACACATTTTGGTCTGCTGTGGCAGGTGTTGATGGATGACTTGGTCTATTTTGGATTCACCGATGGTGCTAGTCGGCACACTCAGAACCTCACTTCCGTAGGTTGGGTAATCTACTATCCAATTGGTCAGTTGATGGTGTCAAGGGGAGTATGCATTGGTCCCACTTCAAATAATATGGTTGAGTATACTGCCGTCATTAATTAACTATTTGAAGCAATTTCTTATGAAATCGATTCGTTGGTAGTCTATCTTGATTCACAATTGATAGTGTTGCAATTGAATAACATTTATCTAGTAAGGGATCCATGTTTATATCGCCAGTGTTTAAGGGTGAGGTTTTTGCAAAGATCATTTAATTACATTAATTATTTGCACATTCCAAGATCTCATAATTTGTTAGCTGATTCTATCACTAATCAAGCGTTATACTGGCATATCATTCATTCATCATAATAAAAATCAAGCATCAAAAAGTCAAACGATATATATATATATATATCATAAAATATCTTGAGTGCCTATAAGTGTGTCCAAAATAATATGCAAAAATTCGGACTCAAATGCCCATAATCATGTCTAGTACATCTAATGCCCCGGATCAGGATGAGCAGCTAAGTAGGCCACTGCTGCTTTGGGCACATGCCTAAGAGTGCAAACCCAGTCTTGTGGCATGCCAACCACATGACAGTGAATATCTATAGGGAGATCCTCTACAACCTCCATCGGTACTTGGTGAGTTAGTCTCACCAAGTGCCGCTGATCTGTGTGTAGAAGTCACTATGTCTCCGCAGCTGCCTCTTCGACACCTCGACCATGACATCCATCCTATGGGAACCCATCTGGTCACACTGGCCCAATATATGGAACATGATCATCATATTAGTCATTTGAATCCTATCAAAAATATTTTTCAAAATTCATTTTTATATTTGAAAAATCATAAAAAATCATAAAATCAAAAACATTTACGTATATCACCCCATGCTATGGTTGGTGGCAAAGCTAGATCTGGATCTCCTCAGAAGTCCAGCCCAGCATAAGGGTAGTTTCCTACGGCAATGATCTGCTGCTCCCACTAGGAGAAGAAGTCATCGTCGAAAGCAGTCTGTGGAATGTCCTCGCCTCCTAGTCATTTCATCAAGTCAACCCACCTACCCATTTGTGGATCTCGTGGGATGCTGATCGAAACTGATACTCTAGGACAAAGTGCTAGGACCCTCTCAAAGAAGAAAAAGCACAAAATGGCTCCATACCCAAATTTTCTGGTCTTTCCCTTCTTGATAGAAGTAAGCTGGCCCTTCAAGTTGGCAAGAAGAGGAGTACACCAATCAAATTCGGTGGTGAGATAGTCTACCGCCAAGCTCATGGCTAACCGTGAAGCCTAGTGCAAGGAGGCTGATTCGTTCACTCTGACTATAGTAAAAAGGATGATCCTTAGTGATAAAATCTCCACATGCTTGATTGGAATTTGACTTCCAACCTTTTCTAAATGACTCAGGAAATATATATGCACGTAGTCCTTGATAGAGAGATTGCCTCATGATCTGCCCATGGAATGTATTGCCTCTCCCCTCCAGGAAAGGCTTGTGATGAGTGGCATCTGATCAGTCATAAATAAGTCATCCTCGATGCTTCAGTAGTGAATGAGCATTTCGAGCAAGCAAGTGTTTGCTTTCATGTTTGGCATTTTAAAGAACTTTAGCAAACCACATCCTCTTAAGGCATCCAGGGCATTAGGAGTGTTCATAACCTCATCATCCACTAAAGCATGCTCTCTTTCTCTACAAGTGACTGGCATCCTGAAGAAAAAATAAATTTGGGCCGTTAGATTTTTTTTTAGAAGTTTTCACGACATATACGCAGGTCTGTTTCATACACAGTTGTGTCTAGGGATTGCGTATATGCGTTTTGCACATGGCCAACCCGTGTATACACTGCGACAATTTTTTTGGCAATAATTCAACGGTGAAACTTGAATTAAAAATTCTAAAAATAATCACAATTTAATTCAAGATAAATTTAATGGTTACTTGGTGATTTTGGGAAGATTTGAATGGTCGAATTTGGCGAATGACAATGCTTGCTCTTTTTGCTTCACTCCTTTGCTCTCAAATCAAACGGTGATAATGTTGAGTCAAAAAAATATTTTATAAGCTTTGAAAATGCAATTTTTTTTCAAAATTTGCTTTTGTTTTGTCTCATGTAACTTTTAACTTGGGAGCTTGGAATGTTCAGAATGGTTTGATTTTTAGGACATTTTGGACGCTTTTTCGACAGTTTCTAAATGGTTCCATGACTGTTGACCCATCATGGCAGGTATCATTTTCTCACTGGAATATAGGTTATGGAAGCCATTTTTTCAATTGCATTATGCATTCTAGCCTCCATTTGTTGATACACTTGCAATAGGGTTGATCCCATCGTGTTATGGTTCCTAAACCATCTTCGCTCACCAATTTTTAAATCATGACACGATGGTAGAGCCATCCTTTTCATGGGCATTGTAGTTAGCACCTCACTGACATTTGTTGCCCATGCTACTTCGATCTGAGTAGGGTCAGGAGTCCTCTGTAGTCTTGCGATGACTTATGCGATGAAGAACCATTCCTCTTTGCTTCTTTGCTTTGTTCTTGCCTTATACCCTAAAGACTCCTTTGTGTTGAGTTGTACCACTGTATTGCATTTTGACCATTTGCATCTTTTGGCCTTGAGCCGGCTTCACTTGGACTCGTGTTTAAGCCAACTTTTGACCATGTCGACTGCAAAATCAAACTTGCGTTCCCTTGACTTCTGCAACTTGACACACTTTGACCTGTGGAAGGAACACACCTTTGAGTGTCGTTGACCAGTTTTCACCTCCTTGCATTGAGCATAGGATTGTTCCAATCCTAGGAACTAGATCATCTATTTCACCAACACTCGTTCTTTCCACTATATTATAACATTATTTTATTCTTTTTCTAGCTTAAAGAAAAAGATAAAAAATTATATATTCCAAAAAAGAGCGGGAACGGGACAATATTTCCATTTATTGTTGGCAGCTAGAGCCAGTCGTGTTGCCCTTGAATAAAGCACTCAAAACAAAGTATCCTCTATTTGGGCAGGATTTAGTTTGACTTAGGTATGCCTTAACCTTGTTATTGATTCAATTCTCCCCCGATTGGTTATCTCTTCCAATCATATGGAGGGTTTGTTCGTGCCTCCTGCATGACAAAATTATATAGAGTCATCATATGCTGCCACATAGTCACATTGAGTCGTGCTTTTGTTCAAGGGAAGTTAGCCCGAGTCGGCCTCTCTGTGGTGCCTCTTAACTCATTTTTCAGTTGGCCATCCTTGGTTGTCAGTGTCTTGTCTATCATCACATCAATTATATTGGTCCTTTACTCATGCCGGTTTGAGAAGGTCTTCATTGACTTCTTGCTGGTGGGTCTTGTCCTTATTGACGACGACATCTTGCTTTGAGGACAAGCCTAGAGTCGCACCCTGGCCCTATTTTCATTATTGATAGGTCACCTTGTGCTCAGCATCGATCAGTATCATGGGTCTTTGAATGAGTGGTTTCCCTTGTGTTCGACATTAGCTTACACTATCACACATTGGGATTCATGCAGTACCTTGGTTTCCATTTG
>APFE030982070.1:0-10490 GCA_000404065.3 Pinus taeda
GGAAAGTAGTTAAAAATGCTTGAGAGATTTGTGGGATCATATTTTGTAATAATGGGAAAGTAGTAAAAAATGCTTGAGAGATTTGTGGGATCATATTTTGTAATAATGGTAAAGTAGAGAGATTAGTGGATGATCATTATACTCATCCCATTGTATAAATAAGAGTACAATCTCCTCCATTTGTAATCTTAGAATTTAGGAGATTTTCAAATAAAGGATCATACTTCAATTTTGCTTCTACATCTGAGTCTCCATTGAAGTGGTGTGCTGGTGGAGTTATGGAGGGCCCCCGTGGCCTCACTTACATGCTTATTTGTTTATAATTTACTTTATGTTTTTGTTTGATTTCAGCTTTCAAGTTTTATTAAATTTTCTAATATTGGAAGAGTCTTACTTGAAGGTGTTCTTGTAAGAGAACCGTAAGATCTCATACAATTATTAGATCTAGGTTTATTTCATTTCAACTTTTAGCCTCTTATTAGATGTTCTAATGTTGAAAGAGATCTTAATAAATATGTTCCTGTAAGGGGACTTTAAGATCTTGGACAAATTAGGAATCTTTCTAGATCTATATATTTTATATAAGCACTTCTAAGTTTACCTTCCGGGGTTGACATTAAATTAAACTCTAATTTGCATCTGCATTTTAGACCACACAGTGTAGGTGGATAAATCTAGTGGCATCCATGCTTGTTTGGACTAGTGATCGGGTGGAGATCACGGTGAAGCCTGTTATGATGTATTCATTGTGTTGGCCTAGTGATATGGGATGGATTATGGTAAAACCTAGTTTTTGTTGATGAGGGTGAGGTGGTTTAGCCTCGGTATTCCCTGATTGGTTCTTTTGGTTTGAGTACCACATTCATGCTTGGAATATGGCACAAGGGTAAATGGCTGAAGAGAGATTTGGCTCAGTGATTCTATGGTCAGGTGGAATGTGTTAGTCCCCTCTCTGGTTGATTTATTGCATTCATTAATGAGAAATTCATTCACTTGATTTACATGTGAAAATGTATTGATGTATATGTGGATTTTGATGGCTAATATGTTTATGGTAATTTTGTTCCTATTATGTTGCTTATATGCATATTTTATGAAAACAACTATGCATGTCTCTCATCATGTTTTGACTTGTAAATGAGTGTACAATATATCTATAGCCTTATAGATGATAATGAAACAAATGAAATGAGGGAATAATGGTTCATATCGATTCTCAGATAAGTATGAGATCCTTACACTTAATTCTATTGTTTACACATGTAGGTTACATGTTGATGATATGTTTGACGAAATGCCTAGCATGGCTAGTAGGGGTTTGGTTATGGTCTTGTTAATATTATTGCTTTTGCATCATTGGTTCGCTATATTTTTAATGATTTCAAGCTATCACTCCATTCTGGGCAGTGGCCTAGGCTATGGGCTTGAAAAAGTGGCTTAAATCCCAGGGTTGCTCGCAAAAAACTGGAAATTTTGGTCTCTAGCCGCTGGCAGGTAAGCATGTGAGAGCGACTTTAGGTTCTTGGTTGCTCTGTTGCACATAGCATGAGAGGAACTATGGCCTAAGAGATCCAAAACACCAGTGGGACCTAGGGACAAGTTGTTTGAGTGGCTGACATATCTTGTGATGGTTCTGTTGCTAATGTTGGATGACTTTGTGTGATGTTTCCATTGATTTCCCTTCCTTAAGGTCACATAGGAGGTCGAATATGATCATGGTAGCCTCTCGTCTCATATTTACCCCTAATGGCTTGTGACTTGGGTGGATGTGGGAGGAGGGTGTTACACTAGGCATAAGTTCCCATGTTTTATTTTTCTCTATCTTGTTTATTTCTTCTTTCATAATATTGACCCAATGCTTATCTTGACTAGCTTAGGAAAAATATTTGGGTTTTATTTTGGACAACAATGTTAGATTTGCATGCCTCGTGTGCTAACAAATCTTCTTCTAGTTTGAAATCCTGATTCTTTATTACGATGGATTTGATTTTCTATGTGAAATTTTTATGAATACGTGGATGGATTTTCGTGTTTCTGAGGTTCAATTTCCTCCTCTTCTCTATCTTTCACTTCGTGTTCTTCCTCTTCTAATTATATGCTTGTTGCCTCATCTAATTAAAAATTTCTTTATTACTTTCCTACTTGTGGAAATCATTAATTTATCCTTACATCAAGTCTTTCCAATATCTTATGTAATGTTTTTTTTTAACACTTATATCCTATTCTTGGGGATAAGTAACCTAATAATATTCTTTCATCAACTCTGGAGTCAAACATTCCCAAGTATACTTCATTTCTTTTGGTACAACACTTTCTTCCAAAAAGATTCAGATGTTTGAGTGAGGAAGTTCCACATTTCCATTGTTCATAAGGAATGTTATCGCTATTTAGTCTAAGTTGATATATATTTAATATGTAAGCTATTGTTTGGTCTTCTTCTCCCCAAAGTGTGTCTAGAGGCACTACTTCATTTAGCATAACTCTTGCTATTTCCTTAACTATTTCATTCTTTCATTCAAAAACCATATTCTAGCAATAAGGACTTCTACTAAAAATCATCTTCCGATTACATGTTTTTCATAGAATTCATCTAATTCGTTTTAGGTAAACTTCCATAATTTATCGTATATCAAGCACTTGATCTTTAGATCCATTTCATTTTCAATTTCGGCTTTGAATATTTTGAACTTATTAAAAGCTTCTCACTTTTATTTGGCAATATAACCCATGATTCCATTGTATAATCCTCAAGAGAGAGCATAAAATATCTTTCATCTCTTAATATTTGGGTTTGTCTAGGGCTACAAACATTTTTATGGATTAGCTCCAGTTTCCTAGTTGATGCATATTCCTATGACAGAAAGTGGACCCTTATCTTCTTGCTAGGGTGACATAGCTTGCAAATGGAATTACCTAGCTTTGATATTTTAGGAAGGCGTCCTTATGATTCTATTTTGTGGAATTTTACCAAACTATCAAAGCTCATATACCCAATTCTTCTATACCATAACTAGATTTTATCCTCTTTCACCATGCAATAATTTTTCATACCTCCATCAAGAACCTATGCATTGCTAGGCATCATAATTTCTTTTGTTATTGCTTTCCTGGATTCATCTTTCCTTATTTTGCATCCCTTACAGTGAAATGTGAAATGTGAAGTCATATCCTTGGTTACACGTTTGACTTAAACTCAATAGATTATGTTCTATACCTCCAACTTATAAAACATTTTCAAATTTAGACTTTATATTGTTAAGGAAAACAATTACTTTGCCCATTATTCTAGCTAGTGCATTCTTGCTAAAGCCATTCCTCCTTTGTCTTCCTTTAAAGAGACAAATACTCGTGTGCCTTGTCATATGCTTTGAGAACCCATTGTCCATATATCGCTATGCTTCTTGGTTCTTCTTATATAATGCGAATCCACATTCTTCATATATTCCTTTTTTGTTTTCCCACCTCTTAGCATTATCTTCTTGTATTATTTGCTTGCAAAAATGTTTGATAGGAAGATTAATTAGGATACTTCTACGATATATTTCCTTGCGTCCAAAGCTATTACATTTGTAGCATTCTATGAGATTCAACAAAGGTGTAAAAAATTGTATCCTCTAGCATCCATTTCATTGGATCTTTTTTATATGTTTTCTACATGTTCATACAATGTCTTTCCTTGTTTCCAAAATTATTGCATTTGTAGCATCAGATGCGATTCAACGAAGGTACAAAAGAATTTTATCCTCTAGCATCCATTTCATAGGATCTTTTTCATATGTTTGTTACATATTCATTCATGGGAGTTTTATAATATCTTATTTTTGTTCTTCTAGCACAGATATTTCTTCTTCAACTTATTTTCTTATGAAAAAAATTGGTACCATCAAAATATAACAATAAAAGAATATTTGATACTTGGATGTACATGACCATCTTGGTGGGATGCATCTGTTGAATGTTTTTCTGTCATGTTGATCCTTTATTATACTTTTAGTTTTTTTGTGTAGCTTATGAGGTTGTCTTTTGCTAGTTCTTATTCTTGTCAATGCCTCTTTTTGTATTGTTTTACTATCTTTTGAACACATTTTCACGGTTGTTAGGTTGTCCATTTTCTGAAGATTTTGTTCTTGACTCTCCTTTGAATATATCATGGTTCTCATTATGCACTTGACCTTATTTGATAAAGACACATATCTAGAAGATGCAAATATTTTTCAATATTTAAATCACTTTTAGGTTCTAATTCTACTATTTTGTTCTAGTTTTGTAGATCCTTTCTAAAGGATACAACTTCTACTTATAGCTTCTCATGATATCTCTTCCATTCTATCAACTAGTTTGTAAGGGTTTCTTATTTTCTTTTTTCCTCTTCAAGTTGGATTTTTAGGAGGACAGTTTCTTCTTCATTTAAATTCGGTCTCCCTTCTAATAGTTGTGAGATATTTCCTTTCTTAAGGATGCATTCTCATATTCTAATCTTTCAAAACTTCTTTGTTTCTCCTTTAGCTAATTTATTATCATTTCTTCAATTATTTTTTCTTCTACTCATTGAACCATTAGAAACTGATTGATTCTTCATGAGAAAAATGCTTTTCCTTTTCTACATTTTTCAATGGTTCCTTCAACCTTTTGGACTTTCTTCTAAGCCTCTTTATTTCATCTAGTGTACTAAAAATTCATTGATTTTTCATAAGAATAATAATTTTCCTTTCTACATTTGTCAATGGTTCCTTCAACCTCTTGGTATTTCTTCTAAGCCTCTTTATTTGATCTAGAGAACTCATAAGTTCACCTGCAAGGTATACTTACTAATATACTTAGTTTCTATGGCCATGACTAGAAATTATTCTTGCTATTCAACAAATATATGTTCAATAGCTTCTTTAATGAGAAAATATCTTCCTTGGAATAGAAGCTTTTCTTCTTGAGATGATTTCCCTTTTTATATTTGTGATATATGCTCCCATACATACATTCTCATTACCTTTCATGACCTTCCCCTTTAGTATATGGAAATTTAGAAAAAAATTATGAAATTTACCACAATAAAATATTTTAAAGGGCAATTTAGCTTTGCACTTAAGCTTCTTTACTAATTCAAATTTCTTTAGATTTGATTCATAGTTGGACAAATATGGGGTCTAATGTTCATTTATTTTCTTTGACACTGTAAAGGAAGATTCCTTTGATCCTAGCTTCTCTTTTCCTATAATACTTTCATAAATTATGAGGATTCCATGTAGTTCATCCATATTTAAAGCTTATATATCTTTCATATTTTTAATGGGTAAAACTATAACGTTCAATTTTAGGGAATTTTTTGAACAATTACTGCTTCATCAACATTTTCATCATGTCATTTAATAGTGTTTACAATTTGATCTAGTCAAAGAAAAATCTTGCAATATCTTCATGTTGCTTCATCTTTAGACTTTCAGACTACATTTTATGTGTTTGAAGATTGGCTTTCTGTTGTTTTTCATTTCCTTCATAGTTTCTCTAATGCTTATCCTATATGTCATTGGAACATTTACACTCATCACCTTAATGAACTCATATTTAGCAAGACAACATAGACTTGCATTCATTACCTTTGCATTGTTTATAAGGGCCCTTTTCAAGTCTTGATATGTTAGAGAAGTTGTTGGAACTCTTGGCCAAATATTAATACCAAGATGAATCAAATATGCTACCATTATTATTTCCCAGACAGCATAGTTGGTTCCATTAAAGAGTGTTGCTATGTTAAAAAGGAATCCGTCATAACTAGCTATTGGTTCCCTTAAGATCTACCTTCTAGTGGTTAAATTGTCTCTAAACTAACCCATTTAATAAGAAGTTGGTTGAATTCTTTTGAGCCACCTTCTTTTCATTTGGTCTTTAATTGTGCTCATCCATAATTTTTTGCAGACATCTTCATTCTTCTCCGATCTTTAATTCTCTATAAATCGTTAAACTTCTCTAACTCCCTCTACTGCTATATTTGCATTTGCAACAACTCAATTCATCACAGAATACTTCAAATTTGAGTTTCTCTCTTTGTGATTTGGTTCTATTATCCACATCGACACCTCTTCTCACACTACACAACATAGCACCCTTCATTTGTTCAGTCTCGGTTTTCTTTAACAACACATCGACATGATTTTTGGTTTCTTTATATTTCACTTATATTTCACTTCATGCCTGCTTAGCTTGGGTTTCTCTTCTGCCCGCATACAATCACGTTCCTTTATTTATTTCTCGAAATCATTTGACGAGCCTTAGCCATTAGCACCCAGGAGTTATACCGTGAGAGGATATGCCCGTGGTCATAAATTATTGCTCCAATGAATCTATAGTTTGGGTTGCTTATTGCATTCACCCTTTCAGGCTACTGGATGCATGAATACCGGATAACTTTCCATAGTATAGAAGATATATTGTATTACATTTTCTTATCAAATTATGTATATAAAACTAGTAAAAAGATAAAAATAATATTGACTTATTGTGCTAACTTTATGATATTTACGTGGAATACAATATATTTAAAAACTTATTACAGGCTTATTTATTTTCCTACATCCTGACTCATTCTTTCTCTATTCATTGTTTGAGTGGGAAATTGGAGCTTAAAAATTCAAATTATCTCAATCCTCTGCAATTCGTTCAAGAGGGTCTACTTTCAATTAAAGTGACTACAAATTCCAGAACACAGAGGAAAACATCGCTAGAAGGTCTGAGCTTGCTTGAAGTCCACAAAAGCATTAATGGTGAAATTTGGTGCGAAAACACCGAGAGGCTCTGAATTAGAGAGGTTGAAATTTGATACGTCAACGAAGGTGATGTACAAGCAACCAAACGATCAATGGACGCTACACCACTATGCGAATCAGGAATCTATTATTCCTTTCTCAACCTTCTGCCTCACAGCTACATAAAAAATAAACCCTCATTTCACTCCATAAGGCAACGAAATCACAACTTCGTAGCGACAAACAAGGATACCGTGTTATATGCATAAAATTTTAACTATATTGAGGTGGCAAGGCTATCAATCGCTACGAATTGCAAATAAACAAAATTATCTGATAAATTTTTCCAGAGCATAGCCGGCAAACAAAACAGAGAAGAACTGAAATTGGTAGAAATTAAGCAAAGAACAATGAAAATGAAAGGAAAACTAGAAAGATACACACTCGGACTTTTCTCGGCAATGAATGACAAATGCAACATATCCATTGAAGCCATAGCCATGATGAGTTTTGATTATAGAACTGCACAATTGTTGGCTCTGGACAAGCCACGGCATCTAATGGTCGAAGAAGATACTGCCAACATGCCCACGGCTGTGGAAGTCGGTCGTTAGAATTTGGACGAGAAACCTGCAACCGTTATGAGGTGAACACAATATTTTTTCTGTTGTAGAAGCCAAAGATTGCCTAATACTAATTAATATTGAGAGAATATGTCTTTTCGATCTCAACAACAATCTTAAGGTCGGCATTAGAATGGAGAATCCACTTTGCATGAAGAAGATGTTAATTCAATGGGTTCATGTAGCTGCAGCTTATATTCATTTACTCCATGATATAACCTAAAGAATGAACGATATGTTTCACCGATAGGGTTGGGTTTTATCCAGCCCATAATAATGAACGTAAAGGACCGTCATATCTTGAAAAACCTTTTCTCTAATTCTAAGAATTGTACAGACATTACTAGCAACCATAAGGACCAGAAGGCTGCAAGAGAAGAAAGGCTGTCCAAGTAATGCTCGTCTAACCTGTCAGTGACAGAGGACTGACATGCCCTTACGTCCTATCATTCGCCCCTCTCCCAATAGTTATATTCTAAAAACTGAAAACTGACAAACCCCTGAGTTAGGTTTTAAAGTTGTAAATGACATTCCCTTTGAAATGATGATTAGGAATTATATCACCAATTTTTGTGTTGTATTATGAATTTTAAAATAATCCATATCATTACACACTTTTTAAATATCTATAAAGATATGAAATTTTTAATGCTCTTTTTTGTTTGAATTTGATGAACGGATTAATGTTTTAAGAGATACATTACTATTTCATAAAAATGATTAGGAATTATATCACAATTTTTGTGTTGTAATATGAATTTTAAAATAATCCATATCATTACACACTTTTTAAATATATATAAAAATATGAAATTTTTAATGCTCTTTTTTGTTTGAATTTGAATAGAGGATTAGAGGAGCTGAGCATGGCGGCGACTGGGGTTTTTTGCAAGTCCGTTCTCTTTCCCTCCATCGCAACCTGGTTTCGTTGCCTCCCCAAGGCGCTCCCTCTTCCAGGTTCTGTTTTCTTCTTTGGGTCGCTCGCTTGTGAGTTTCCGTCCTCATTTTCTTCTCGGCTGTTCTCAGCCGGCGGAAGGGCTGCTTTCGGCGGCTGCGTTTCTTGCAAGACTGGCTCCTCTCTCACCGTCGAAGCCTGGATTCGCTGCTTCCCCGCGAAGCCCTCCCTCCAAGGCCACGTCCTCGACTTCAGCTGGTCAGTTTTTAGCTTGCGGCTGCGGTTCTATTTTTCGCTGAGCTTTCTCGGCGGAGGGGTCCCACTCTTGTTTAGCTTCTCCCTTCAGAGCTCTAGCCAGGAACCCAGCTGGGGTTTGAGCGACGCCTCTCTTAGACTCAGTTTCAGGTTAGCGGCGCAGCAGTATCCCCTTCAGCCTGAAGGCTTTTCTTCTCCTGCAATATTGGAGTTTTTCCCCTGTTTGCTCCCTTTTCCTCAGTGTATTCACAGGGCGGGAAGATGGGCTTCTCTGTATGTCCCCCTCATTCCTAGAAATTATGCTTCACGCCTGCCCAGGGAGGATGCGTGGCATCTGTTTGACAAAACTCTTCAAGGAGATACGCCCCAGTCTTGCAGAAAACGACAGATTCAGAAGCATTCCGAGGCCTTCCAGATCTTCATAACGCTCCTCTCAGGCAAATCTATGCTACAATGGGTGAGCTCTACAGATTTAGTGAAGGACCTCAAACATAAGCTGAACTTTAAGGTGGGGATTCCCGCTGCCTCCCAAAGGCTCCTCTTCAATGGTAAGCAGCTTGAAAACCTCAAGCCCCTGTCTTTTTACAATATTCAAAGAAATGCTGCAGTAACTCTTTCTCTTCGTTTAAGAGGGGGGGTGGCAGGACAGACATCTTCAGCAGCAGCATTCTCTTACAAAGATGCTGTTCATGCCCAGAAACCAAAGAATGCATCTCCACCAGTCCAAGGTCCAAAACCTTTTCTGGTGGACAAGTTGGAGGAAACCCCCTCCATTGAAATAATGCATCATACCATGGACAAGCAGTTCCAGCTGTTTGCCGAAAAGGGCATTATCTGCAGGTTCAATGGCCTATGGCCACGCACAGAAGATCTATACAAATGGATTCACTCCAACTGGACCAACAACTGCAAGGTTCTTTTTTGTTCTAAAGGCTTCTTCATTGTGCTTTTCGTTGACAGTGAGGACTATGAAAAAGCTTTAACTGAAGGGCCTTGGTTCTGGGATTCAGCGGGTCTGTTTTTAACCCCCTGGTTCCCAGATTTTGATCCCTCTACAGCCACCATTACCAAACTACCCATCTGGGTCAGACTGCCCAACCTTCCGGCTCATTTATGGCACTTCGCGGTGTTTGAAGGAATCGATAACAAGCTAGGCCGCCATCTAGCTACAGACACCTCCAGAGGAGAAAAAGGCATCTACACCTTCGCAAGAATCTGCGCAGAAATAGACATGAGCAAAGGATTACCAGATCAGATTGTTCTAAAGGTTGGAGATTTCCATTGGACTCAGCCCCTGGATTATGAGAATACAGCGTTCCGTTGCAGAAATTGCCATCTAACAGGGCACCTTCACAGATCATGTCCAGCGATTCCAACCCAAAAGAAGAAGGCTGCTCCCAAGCTGAAATCCAAAAGCTGGAAGCCATGTGACCCGCCTCCCATGGATGACTTCAGTTCCAGCTCGGATGAAGAGGAAGAGAATGAGGACAGGATGGAGGATTCGCCTGCACAGGACCCACCCCCTACAGGTCCAGTGGTGTCCTCAGCCCCTCCTCTCTCGCAGAAACGTACTTTTGAGACATCTCCTTCGGAATCGGACAAGGAGATTTCTCCGTCAGCTCAGCGTCATCAGCTAGTCCTGCCTTCCTTTCAGGATCAGCTTGGTTGGATCAAAGTTGGAAAGAAGAAAGGCAAAAAGGGCCGAACTGAGGATTCCACTCAACCTGAGGTGAATCCCCAGTAAGGCTCTCGCCTCCCAGCCAGTCTGTTTGCTTTGGTGTAGCTCTGCTTTCTTCATGCCCTCTCCTCTGAGCCGAGGTGGATAGTTCATCCTTGCCGGCTCCCCCGTTTCTTTGGGGTTCTGTTTCAGGTCTTTTGGTCAAGCTGTCTTTTTCTCTGCTATGCCTCGGGCTCTAGTCAGCCCAGGCAGTCTTTTGTACACTATTTTTGTATCTTAATACAATTGCTGATTTACAAAAA
>APFE030982073.1:0-22081 GCA_000404065.3 Pinus taeda
TGCAGTGAAATTTTCACACGGTATCAGAGCAAGGTTCAAGCAAGATGGTAGCAATGAAAAAGAGCATGGAGAACAATAGGGATCAGAATATTTCTGAATTAGCCTCCAGGCTGGAAGAGGAATTTGCTTGCTTATTGAGTTCTTCATCCGTCGAGGATTGGTACATTGATAGCGAGGCTTCAACTCATATCACTGGAGAATGAGAATATTTCTTGAGCTATCAAGAGTAATAGATGAACTTCCAAATCACAATGGGTAACAAGACGAAATGCACCCCAGTAGGAAAGGGAACCGTTACATTCCAGACAACAGCAGGAGATAGTCTTCGGGCCACTAACGTACTACATGTGCCAGGTATGGGAATGAATTTGATTTCTGTATCTCAATTACAAGTTAAAGGATATGATGTGTACTTCATCAGTAACAGAGTATATGTCAAGCATCTTAAGTGGAAAAAAGAGGGCCCATATTGGAACTCAAAGTAACAAGTTATACAAGTTGCAGCTCGAGTCTCCTATGGCACTGATAGGCAATAATGTTAGTGGAGAAAAAGACTTAAAATGAACTATGGAATAGAAGGATGGGGCACTTACATCATGGGGCATTAAGGATTCTCAAGGAAACTGCTACGAGGGTTCTGGTGCTTACTACAAAGCATGATGATACATGTAGAGGCTACATATTAGGCAAGTATGCCAAAGTAGCTTATTCCAGAAGCAACAATAGAGCTAAGAGTGTATGGGGTTTAATACACTCAGACATCTGCGATCCAATGTCTACAAGAGCTACCAGTGGTGTTGAGTATTTTTTCACCTTCATAGATGACCATTCCAGGAAAACTTGGATTTATTTCTTAAGAACCAAGGATGAGGTCTTTCATCAGTTTAAGGAGTTTAAGGCTCTAGTGGAAAACCTGACAGGAAGGAAGATCAAAATATTGTGCTCAGACAATCGTGGAGAATACACAGATAAAAACTTCACATATTTCTGCGCAAGGGAAGGGATCAGAAGAGAATGGACAACACCTTATAATCCAGAGCAGAATGGAGTCACATAAAGGAAGAACAAAACTGTTGTTGGAGCAGTGAAGGCGATGTTATATGATCAAAATCTACCCAGTTTTTATGGGCAGAAACATGCAACACGACTGTATACATTCAGAACAAGACTTCTCATAGGGCTTTAGGAAAGAAGACGCCAGAGGGTGTTTTCACGGAAAAGAAGCTAGAAGTGAGTCACCTTAGGATATTCAGAAGTGTGGCTTATTGTCATATTCCTGAAGAGAAGTGGGGCAAGTTAGAGCGGACTGTCGAAGTTGGATATCTCGTGGGTTACAGCGAGACTTCAAAGGCGTACCGAATCTACATTTCCAGCAGTAGGAAGATTGTAGTGAGGCGGGATGTAAAGTTCATGGAAGACAAAGCTTTTAGGAAATCTCGAGAGATGCCTTATGAAGAACAGGCTAAGGATGTTCCTTTGGTCCAGCAACAAGGATCAAATCTAGCAGGAAGACAGGTATTTGGTTCAAGCACTGTAACCAACACTAGCATCTCCTCAAGGGAAGTGGAACTAGGAGTGTCACAGCAGTTACAACAATAGGAAGAGGAACAGATGGAACCTCCCACTGCCAGTGGAAGAACAAGTCGAGAGGTATGACAGACTCTGAGAAACGCAAAGGAATTCATTGGAGCTCCTAGAGCCGAGAAAAGGCAACATAGACAACTTGACAGGTACCAAACATTGGTAGCTCAAGTAGAAGAACCTTCTAGTTTTTGTGAAGCTATACAACACTAGGTATGGGTGGATGCCATGGTAGAAGAGTATAGTTCCATTATGACAAATGATGTCTGGGAAATTGTACCAAGACCAGAGAACAAATCAGTTGTGGGTTCGAGATGGATCTACAAGATCATGTTGCAAATGGCAGCGTAGATAAGTATAAGGCTAGGTTCGTAGCAAAAGGATATGCTCAAAAGGAAGGAATAGACTATGAAGAGGCAGTAGCTCGATATACCCCTATCAAATCCATTATATCCCTTGCAGCATAGATGGGATGGGAGATTCACCAAATGGATGTCAAGACAACGTTCTCGAATGGGGTGATAGAAGAAGAGGTATATATCGAACAGCTAGAAGGTTTCGAAACATATGAAAAGACAACTCATGTGTGCAGATTGAAGAAAGCCTTGTATGGGCTGAAACAAGCACCCAGAGCTTGGTATGGTTGAATTGATAGCTAATTTAGCAGTTGGGATTCATCAAGAGCGATGTCGATCCCAGTCTTTATTATCTGTTGGTCGAAGGTGAGCCATTAATTCTAGTGTTATATGTGGATGATCTATTTTTGACAGGATCATCCAGACTCATAGAGGATTGCAAGAGCCTGGAAACAAAATTTGACATGAAGGATTTAGGGCTAATGCACTACTTTCTAGGATTGGAAGTTTGGCAGTATGATGGTGAGATCTTCCTTGGCCAAGGTAGATATGCGTCAGGAATTTTGAAAAGATTCAGAATGCAGGATTATCAACTTATGGCTATGCCATGACTACCAATTGGAAGAAAATAGATGCTTCCAGAGACAAGGAAGTGGACCTTGTTGTCCTCTAAGATGACTCTAGTTCAATTAGTCATGCCAGAGCATCTAAAATGTTTTGTTTGTTTTTAAAGTATTTGGATGACCAATATTATGAAAATTTTGAAAACAAGTGCTTAAGCCTTAACAATTGCTAAGTTGGATAAAAGGGCTGCTATTTGTCTAAAAATATTTAATTGATTTAAAATGGCTGAATAACAGAGTCTTGATGAAATATAACTAGCTAAATATTCAAACAAAATATTTGATTGGTTATAAGAAAAGAATACAAGCAAACAATGTTTCCTGTAGAACAAGATATATTTAATCGAATGCAGATGGGTGTGATAGTTAATTGATATAGAGGAGTTTATAATAATAGATAAGTCTTATAAACTAGTCCCTAATTATTGTTTATAACTTCACAGGGGATTTAAGACTGACTGATACTCAAATCTCTGCATAAAGACTTAAATACATGAAGAAAGACATAATGAAATAAGCACATCAGAAAAACTTACTAGGAGACAAACTATAGAAGGGAAATTTAGAATCCTTTCATTAACTTGAAGCAAATCTCCAGCTCGATTACAATTCTGTTCTGAAAGTTCGTCCAAGGGATCAACCCTTAATAACTCGAAGGAGGAGTTATTTATACAAAACAAAAGTTCTTCTAGATATTTTTAAAACAAAAATACAAAAATAGTACAAAACTATAGGAATTTTAAAAATGCAAAGTGTTGGCACTATCCTTTAGGAATCTATTGATGATGGTGGTCCCCAAAAAGTGCTGCCCAACTGTCTATCAGTTGTTGATGAAAGTTACTTGATAACTTCACACAAGTGATCCCATCTGTCTTCACTTGTTATAGAAAGATTTACCAATTTCCTGTAAATTTCATCAACCTCCGTGTATTTTTCAAAAGTGCGCTTATTTACAAATATGTGTTTAATCTCATGCTTAATTGTTAAGTCAAAATCTAAAGCCTCTAACATTTGTTTTCCTATAATATGACCCCTTAGACCTGCAAAACTTGCTTTATCAGTTGCTATCATATAAAGCTTTTGGCAGAATTCCTCCAAACTTATCAACCTGTCATTTGGGGCCACTAATCCTGGCAATCCTCTCTGATTGAGTAAATTAAACTTAAAATGAAACCTTTGAACAAAAGTCTTCAAGGTTTGGCACTTAGTTTCTAACTGAGTCATAAAGTTCTTTTTTTGCAAAACCTTCTTGATCTCCAAAATGGTTTCTGTTCTGTCCGGAATCTGAATCTGCTCCAACTCGGCCTTGGTTTTTGGATTAAGAACTTTGATCATCTTTGTAGCTTCACTTGGTATGTCTGTAAGAAGTTCTTTAACTTCTTCAATAGATATTTGACATCAGTTTTCCTCTTGCTAAAAAATGATCTATATGGAGGGCCATACTTCAGTTATGGCTTGACTAATATCTGCCCAAATGTTTTCCTTGGCTTGGGTCAATGTTTGAGCCATTAATGATTCACTTGCCAACTCTTCTATCCTTCTGGTCAACCTGTGGGTCTTCTGCATTTCTTCAACATACGGAGTGTCATTTTTATCTTCTAAACCTCCAGATTCTTAAATTCCTTGTGAGGCCTTTCATTTTCTTGTTTCTGGTGAGTCAGCTCATGTAAGACTTTGTTCAAATCTCCTGCTATTGATGTAGATTTTGTTGTGGTTGATGTCGATTCCCTTGCTGTTCTGGACACTGTAATAGGAATAGTTGTAATGGGAGCTATAGCTAACTGAGTAGATTGTTCTTTTTCCTTAAGAAATTTCTCAATTTTCTCTTCCATGGTCTTTATCTATACATTCTACTCAATCACCAGCTTGAGCATTTCTTCCTTGTGCTATTCACTTTCTATTATCTCCTTGGTCTGAGGGTACTCTGTATAAGGCAATTTGAGCTACTTCCTCAGTGTTGTGATATCTACATTTTTCTTTTTGATAATATCTTCTGCAACTTTAACATCATCAGGGTCATATCCAATTTTAATCACCAAGTCTTCTAATTACTTGACCCTATTATCCTTTGCTAAAGATGATATCTTTTCAATCTTCAATTGTGACTGCACATTTGACAGAGCAGTTTTGAGTTTTGACAATGCCATAGCAATATTGGTCATGGTAGAGAAAAACATCTCACCAGACTGCCTATGCATGTCCATTTGATCAATTGTGTGTATCTGATTAGCATCAAAAGAAAATGCAATCTTCTTGTAATCAGAAGATGCCTTGGGAAAAGGCACTTGAGCATGTAGAAATGCCATTTGCATTCTACCCTTTTTGCTGTCAAAAGCTGTCAACAACATGTGCTGTGAAGTAGAAGTCTGTTCCAAAACTGTGCATAAACATTTGCCTTTAAAGCTTCATTCTTCCGCTTAATTTCAAGGAAATTAGTGAAGATGTTTGGCTCCTTTGTTTCACTTGCTCCTACAGATTGGGTGATTTCTAACAAATTCTGTGAAGCTGAAGAAGAAGATGAAGTAGTGATTATAACTTCCTCTGTCCCTATAGAAACCTGTGAATCATCCAAATTGATGATTATAGGTTCCTTCTGACCTTGAGTAGTAGTAGTGTCTTTGGAGTCAATCCTTGATTTTTTTTTATAATGAATGAATTCCTTTTCTCCAACTGTTGATGATGAAGATCCTTCTTTGGGCCTCTTGTCTTACTTGGTATGCGAAGTAGGAGTTTGAAGAGTAGAAGGAGGTTAAACATGTTCTTTTGCTTCTTGAAGTGTATTCTCCTCCCGTTGTTCTTGATTTCTATACTTCTCAATCTCTGGTCTTTGTGTATGATTGTAAGGTGTGGTTTTGAGTTCCACCCTTAAGTTGGAGATAATACTGAATGGTTCATAAGATCAAGTGAAGCTTGGTTGGAAACCCATCTGTTTGAGTATTGCATCTGCTTCTAAACCCGTTGATCTAGTATTACAAATGAATGATCCCACCTGTGACTTTATCTTAAACTAAGATTTCCTCTTCCCTGAAATAAAATGAAGTTTATCCATAATACATATTAATCATTTACCTAATATATTCCAGAGAGAAAATTCTCATTGGAACATATTTACGCAATTTATATGGAGCCAATTCGCAACCATATACTCTAATCTCTATATAGTTCTGGTAAAGATACCAGTCTCTTGTTCTAGCTTGATCACTGAGATGCAGGATCCGTTTGATTTATGGACTGATCCTAGGTTCACTCTAGCCGCTGAGAAGTTGTGCAATTGGGTGAATGAAACAATCAATGAAGTTTGAAAATTTGAACCCAGTTGAGTTCTTCCTAATCAATGAGGTCCACTTTGCGATTGCTTGATTCACTTGCTAATCATCCTGCTTGTGTAGAACAAGAAGTAAACTATCTCCCTGCTGAAAAATAAACATATGTACTAGCACAAAGGAGTATTTAAACACTCCTTCAATAGTAGTATTCAACAATTGCTCATGCATAGTTTCAGCCAAGAATTGACTGTAATTATACATGAAGGCAGGCTTGTTTTCTTTAGAGAAAATGGATAGATAACCTAGGATAGATTCATCTACCCATTGATCTGTTTGGTAGCCTAACAAGCAAGAAACTAGGGAAATGATGTGTTTAGCTCTCTTAGGGAACATGGACGCTAGATAATGAGGATTCTTTTTAGGGAGTTCAACATCTTCTGGGAGAAAGCTCTAAAAAATCTGAGCTCTTTGAGGGAAGCTGAGCTTATGATATAGGTTCTGTTGACCACTACGTGTCAACGACCCACAATAGTACACCCCTTTTTTTCACAAAAGGGATAGCACTTGATCGATGTGTCCATGCTGTCTAGCTATCATCATCAACTTGACTTCCAAAATGTTATGTAAACCCTTTCTGCATGTGTATAATGTAAATAATCTCAACAGATCCATGTCATGTATGTAATGACCTAGGTAAACCTACTTTTCTAGTGACGATCTCCATTCTGGGAGAGGTTTTGTCTCACAGATCCATTCTCGGATGGTCAGCAGAGTTTTCCTCCAGTCTTACCCCAAAGCTGGAATGGATTTTGTCGCTAGGATCTTAGGCGAGTCCTAGTGTTCTAGATCGAGTTTATGTAAAAGTAATTTGGGAATAATCCTAAGTATTTGGTTATATTATTTTATTACAATTTGCTTGGTCTCCTGGATTATATTTGTGTCACAAAAAATGGTGGTCCATGAGGGTCTATTACAAATGGGTTTTCCTCCTTATGATGTAAAAAATATGAAAATCATGATGTAAAGTGTCTTAAGGGTTGGAAAAATAATTTATCCCTTCATAGGTTAATTAATTAAATTTTCTGGCAAAAAATTAATTAAAATGCAAAGCCAGGAATTTAATTAATTCTAGGTCTTAAGTAAATTTAAATTCTCCAAAGGCAAAAATCATCGGTCCTTAAAAAATTAAATTTTAAAAGATCCCGAGATTAAGGTAAATTAATTATTTTGCCAAATTTTAAACCTTTGATCTCTGGGGGTTAAGTCAAAGTCAAATTTTTGGGGTAATTAACTCAAATTTTTTATCTTGAGTTAATTAAAATGCATTTAATGAAAAATAACGAATTTCCCCAAATATTTAAATATTTCGATAGATGAGATTAAAATAAATTTTAATCTTAATCAACGATTGAGATTGCTTTGACGATGATCACTCGAACTAGTCGTTGGAGGATTTATCTTTAAATAGGAAGTCATTTGTCAGTCGATTCATCCGACCTTTGAGTCATGTGCTTAACAAGAAGCTCTTGTGTAATCTTTTTCTAGATAATAAAAAAAGACTTTGGGGTTAAGTTTTGTTGGTGTTACTCTTCGTGGCAATACTGTGAGATGTGTTGTTTTCATGCATCATTTTTTCTAAAGCCATCGATGATAGCTTCTAAAGAGTGAATTGAGTACAGGTAATTGTTGGGGTTAGAATAATAATCTAAATTTTGAATGTAATAGCAAGTATCTCTATTTGTCTGAGTTTTATTATTATTTTCTCGCTCTATTTTTAATGGCTAGATTGAATTTTGCAGGGAAATCTTGATTTTAGATCTTCGGGCGTTACGAGAAGTTTTCAGTTGGACAAGCCAACTCCCGATCTGTGTTTTCTAAGAAGCCCATTAAAATTAATCCCGGGCTTATCATAAGATTTTTGTTGGTGAGGCATGAAGGGTTTCGAGCTAGCACCTCCTTAAAATTTAATTTTTGTGTGGGAAATTGATAGATCTGGTTGTTGAGAGCCTTAGATTATCAGATCTGGGAGCGGAATTGGACTCATACTCCTCATATCTGATAGATCTACCATTCTTGTGCAGTTTGTAAATTTTGTAATTATTTTTTCTAACGTGGGTTTTCTAGGTTTTAGTTTTTATCATTGTATATATCGTTTGGGTGTTTTCTTGTTGCCGTGCATCTACAGATCTGAGAAAGAAATTTGTGTAGAGTCCAGATCTAGGCCTTGAAGGTTAAGATCTGGATCTCTAGGATTTATCAACATAATTTTCCAGGGATATTATTCAAATTTTTGCAGTCCAAGGGTTTGAGAATTGTAAATTTGGAAATTATTATAAGGGTTTCAAGGAAATCTAAAGCAAAAGGATTCAACATTTTAATCAGAATTTTTGGAAATGTTTTAAAGGGTTTTCTGGCTACCATTATCTATTCACTAAGTTTTCCGAATTGTTGCCTGGGGTTTTTTATTTTTTGCTGCAGAAAATTTTGAATTTGTTAGAGAACCCTCTATTCCCCCAGCCTCTGCCATTTTCCATCTGCTGCACCTACACAACAAAACAAACATTCAATTTTGTTTTTTTTTTTTGTCTTGCTTCATTTGTATGTCCTAGATTAGGTTTAGGTTTTACCTTTTTATTATTATTTTTATTTATGCTAGGTTAGCTTAGTTAGTTCCTTTTGATTTCATTTGATCTTTTCTTTTACTTTGGTTAACTTATTCATTTTTAATTTTAATTTTAATTTTTATTATTTGTGTTTGTTTAGTTTAGGATTTGCAACAGATTTATTTTATTTTGTCTTTTATATTCGTTTTGATTTAAAATTTGATTTTTGATTTTTATTTTTTGTCTTATATTGATTTCGCATTTTTTTTTACTTAGGATTTTTTAATTTTGATTTTGATTTCCTTTCCTTTATTTTTTATTTTTTATTTTGCTGTAAAAATATATATTATATATTATATATATATATATATATTATATATATATATTATTATGTGACTAAAAGAATTAAATCAAAAGAGGATTTGCGCTTTCACATTAAAAATTATGGCCCATTAAAATTTTAATTTATTAACCTTTTTTTATTTGTTTTACTTTCGTCAGATTAAAAATTTAATCTCTTCATTTTACCACATTAAATTATTTGCCTGAAGGGAGATAAAAATTAAAATTTAAAGTTCCTTGGTGTCATTGGTGCTAAACATAAAATTTTAATTTTTGTGGTATTGATTTCTCTATTGGCAAGTGCGATTAACGTTTTAAAAATTATATTGCCTATTGGAAAATGATAATTAATTCTAGATCTAGGTTATTGAAGAAAATCATTTTTAATCTAGAATCATTGCTAGGCAGTTAATTTTCAAAATTCTTCATGGGATTTAATTGCTAGAATATATTGGAGTTTTGGGAGTTTAAATTTAATCATCATGATCGTCGATTTTGCCATACTTATAAATTTCTTGGGATAACTTGTTTCCATTTGTTTATGGTTAATTGAATATAAAGACACTGGTCTATAATCATTTCTATCTCGTGGTTGTGTTTTGGTCATATTTGTGTTTGATCTATTTATCTCAGTTAACCACGACTCATCTACATTCGTCAAGTTGTCCATCTTTAAGTCTCCTAGAGCTCATGTTTCATAGTCTATCCTCATTCATTCACCTCAGGGACTACCCCCCTTGACTTATCTAAGAGAGAGAATAAACGAAGTGAGTAAGGATTAGAGCGACAACCCTTACTCTGGGCGTTGTCACAGTGCCTAGACACTTTGTGCGAAAACAAGTCCATTAATATTAGAGTGGATAAGAAGCTAAGGGAATTGTTTTCAGGGATCAAAAGAGTCATGTTGATCATTTCTGGGGTGATAGATATCAGAATGTCTCAATTCTGAGCGACCATGATTCTCTGCAAAGGGTTATACTTCGCTTGGCACCACATGACCAGATCAGGAAAAGAATAGGTTTGAGGAAACATGTACAGGGGCAAAAGGGATTCCCATAGATTTATATCGTCTACCTAGTCAATATAGGTCTGTTTAAGCCAATTGTGTAATTCGAACATGTTGAATTCACACTCTGTGTCTGTGACTTTGAAATACTGGTTAGCCAATGGAATATGATCCAGGTCTAAGGCATCGGAGGTTTTTGGCCTTTCCTGTAACGAAGAAGAACAGGTAGATCGCTAATCTTTTCTCTTAGGAGGCATGATTATAGAATTGCAATTAAGGATAACAGAGAATAGGAGCACAAATACGTTAAGGTGATGCGTACTAGTTGTAAGCTCGACAGTGACGTAGAATGTAAAAACAGGAATAGTGAACTCAATCAAACAGTGAAAAGAGAAATTTAGGAAAGATGGGGTAACGGGGCGAGGGGATTATTTATAATCGAGATAAGTTTATTATTACGAGAAAGCCGTTACTAATCGGGAAAATGGGCATTTAATGCAAAGGGAGAATAGTAACGAGAGGAAACATATAGCAAATAACGGACCGGCGACAACAGATAGGGACACATGGCATGCAGTGGTTAGAAGCAGAAGGCGCGGGAAGATATTACCATTGACATGGTATCGAGAGGCGCGGGAAAACAAATACGTAGATTTTAGAGGGGGTGGTGGTAAGTGGTAATGAGTGAGGGGCGTGCGAAGCGTGGAGGAGGTGACAAGTAGCGGGGGGCCCACACGGATAAAACTGCATTTCGCACCTCCCTTGCCATTATCACATATTATAGCGAAGGGGTGCGAAATGGTTTCCCCGTCGTTGATCTAGGTGGGGAAGCGAACAATGTGGAAAAAGTCGAAGTCGGGATTAAATCGGCAAGGGTCCAAAAGTTGAAAAAGTCGTTAAAGTCGGGAGTTTTTCGAAAAAGTCGACAAAATTAAACGGCTAGCCAAAAAAATCAAAAAATCGGGATTTAATCGGCCAGCCAAAAAAATCAAAAAATCGGGATTTAATCGGGATTTATTCCCGACTTTTTCCACACTGGAAGCGAATCATCGTTGATTCGTGCTTGTCCTTTAGCACTTGACGCCAAAACCACTTTTGTTGTTTACGACTTTGATTAAAAGAATATCAATGTTTATTTACACAAAAATTAATCACCGTTTTGAAGGTAATTAAGTCCTAATTAAAACTTAATCTAACTTTGGCGCATTTAGACTAGCAACCATTATTTGCCTAATTCACTTGTAATCCTAATCTAATACAACTTTAGCCAGACTTTGAGCATATTATGCTATTAATTTATTCTATTCTATCCTATCTTCTAATGTTCGACCAAGATTAAACAATTTGGTGAACTTATTCTATAATCTAAAACATAAATTTAAATGATTTGATCAAGATTAAATTGTGTGATTCAAATTAGAAGAAAAGGTTGTCGCATATAAACAAGTTGCACACAAAACCTTGATTTATTACAATGCAATTTATTTCTATGAAGTGGCATTTAAATAGGCACACTTATACAAATTTTGATTTTCTTTTGATGGGGTTTTATTTCATCTCTTTTATTTTTCTATTTTTTCATATTTCGTTTTTTATTCTTTATTTTTTCATACCCCCTTTTATAAATAAAAACTAACTTATAAAAAAAAAAGCATGTTACAAGGGACCCCACCTTATATAGACAACTCATTGGGTCGATTATGTATCTGGTCAACACCAGGCCAGACATATGTTATGTTGTCAACACCCTTAGTCAACTCATGGTGGAACCAAAAAGGACGCATTGGGCAGTAGCAAAGCACATTCTCAGGTATGTACGGGGAACAGTCGATTTTGGATTAAGATACACCAAGGGTGATGATATCAAATTGAGTGGATTCACTGATGCAGATTGGGCAGGAAGTTCAGTAGACAGAAAAAGTACCACTAGGTATTGCTTCGGTATTGGATCTAGGATGACCTCCTGGTGCAGTAAGAAGCAGAAGTCTGTAGCACTAAGCTCAGTTGAAGCTGAGTATATGGAAGTTAGCAAAGCAACATGTGAAGCTATATGGCTTAGGAAATTGCTTGTAAATCTATTCAAGAAATGGATGGAAGCGAAAAAAATCTTATGTGATAATCAAAGTTGTATCCAGCGCTCTGAAAATCCATTGTTTCATGATTGCTCCCTACACATTGATATTCGGTGTCACTTTAATAGGGACTGTGTTCAGCGTGGGCCGGTACAATTCGAGTATTACTCCCACAGGAAAGCAGGTAGCAAATGTACTCACCAAGGTTCTAGGAAGAAAAAGTTTTGTTCAATTTCAGGAGCAAATGGGTACGTTGGAAAATCCCTTTCAGTAGCATGATACAACATTTGAGAGGGAGTTGTAGTACAGATGCAGCAGTGGCAGTGTCATGGGCAACAATACAGTAGTAGCAGCAACACTGTTGGTGACAACAACAGTGCAGAAAAAGGAGATGCTTCAAAAACAAAGCAACATGCAGTTGGACATTGTTGCTAAAGCACTTTCCTCACTAAGAGGGTGTTAGTTTTTGGTAGCATCAGATGTGCTCTAGCCATGAAAATTTGTGGAGAGGCTAAGGAACATGAGTTCTAAAGAACCCAGAAACCATTTGGTGAAATACCACCTGGATTGTATTTTATTAAAATAATTAATATTTTTAATGGGGTTCCTAAGTCTAAAATTAGGAAAATTAAAGTATTAATGGGTATTAATTAAAATATGGGTGAGAATGCTTTAGAAAGTGGATCAAGTCAAGATTTAATCTTAGCCATTTATTAGAGACTTAATCTTGGTCATTGAAGTCACAACGAGAAAATTATAAGAACGAGGCTTGGGGTTCATTTGTAAGATACAGAGAGTTGATCAGTTAGTTCGTTATTCCTAGGGCAGGGTTTGCTAAGGAATTCGAACAACCGATCAAGCAATATTGGAAGGAAGTGATTTCGAGTTCCATTTAATATACTTCAAAGAAGACAGTGAAGGATCAAAGAGCCAACGTAGTGCCAAAGGGACAACGCAACAACTAGAGGAGATTGATGCAGAGGTTGACGCAGAATTGCTGGGGGATAGCAGAGATCAGTGCCAGGAATCAATGTGGGTGATTGGTAGGAGAATCTTGATTTCTCAGCAGCAGAACCAGTAGCAACTAGGGTGACGCAGTGAGAGGGAGTCTCCACGCAGAAGCCACGTAGTGACTGCATAGGCTCATGCAGAGACTGCGCATGGGTCATCTAGGAGTTGGGGCCAGTGTAAAATCTCCAGATTCAGTGTGAGAAAATTCTCACTATTTATCTATCAATTATCTTCTCTAAGTGGATTGCCATTTTCATTGGGGCATCCAGATTGTATTCATAAATTTACTGCCAATAATAGAAACCCTCAGATCTACTGCATCGGTTTTCCCGCATTGGGTTTTCCCGGGGAGGATTGTCCAAAACAAGTGCATCAATGTGATTGTTCATATGTTGGTGTTTCTCTTGCCTATTTAATTTTCAGTTCTTAATCTGTGAAGTCTGCAGCTGAATTTATTTTGATATTTACTAAAGCATTGGTAAATAACTTATTATTGTAAATAAGTAGGAGAAATAAATCAATCATTGCAGTGAAATTTTCACACTTCATCGCCTTCGATCCGCTGCTGCTGCTGCCACTAATGGAGCTCTTTAACAGAGCTCATCTCAAATCCTCTTGCTGCAAATCGGCCCACATCCCGTCCCACTCTGATAGCCTCTCTCTGCCCAATATGCTTTGGACAAAGACCTGACAATCTTCTAAGACGTTGAGTGCCAATCACACAAGCTTTGTGGGCTTAGGCACTGCCCCAACAACTGGTAGTTGGTCTTGGACCTCCTGAATCTGCCTTCCCCCTTCTACATCCAGATGCATCTCAACTTCTACTCAAGAAACATCTTCCACTACTCGGAAGTTACCTGGTATAACATGGAGAGAGCATCCCACATCTGTTTGGCAGTATCTTTACTAGCTATATGTGACACTATATGATCCCTAACTCCATCCAGAATCAACCACTTTGCCCACATCATCTCCTTCTTATATTCTTTCTGCTGATCTGAATCTAGGGGAACTGCCACTACATTATCAATGTAGGCTTTCAGGCCATATTCATCTAGAAGGAAAAACATTATGGCCTTCCAGATGACATAGTTGGATGATCCTTCCAACCTATCCTGATCTCTAAGCCCTGAAGTGGTCATTTCAAAAACTGTTGAAAATACCCTCTTTACTTTTACTTCGTTGTTGCTCTGCTATTCACACTCCCTTATGAAGTCATAAGATCTGCTCACAGCTACTGCCAATCTACAAAGAAAAATCAAACTTCCAAGACTCGAAGTTCCCAGAGAGGAAATTTCCCTTTGCTATGTGTGCTTTTCTCTTCCACTCGATGCAGATTTTACTTCTGGAAATTGTTGCAAAACCTTCTACGTCCAACCAAGGAATGTGCTTAGCGAAAGTCTGAGCTGCAACTGCTCCCTCTGACTATTGGAATCACAATCCTGGGCAATTAGACTTTTCTGCCAACCTGCAACTAAAAATTGAATTGTTGCCCTAGCAACTCAGCCTGCCTATCAAGCAACTGCACTGCCTCAAGAATTTCGGCTTGTTGCTCCCTCTAAGCAGCAAAATTCTTTCTTCGCTTTCTGAGCTTCCTGACTGATCACTTACTCTCTGATACCATATGAAAATTCCAATATGGAATCCTATTGCAGCAACTGGTATTATTTCTCCTAACTGATAGACTAATTATTCAGTTTATTGCTATGGCACATTGAAATAAACATACTGCAACCTTCACAAATAAAACTGTCAAAAATAAATAGCACTGGAACTGAGAAGATACTAGCACATACACATAAAAGTAACACCGTTGTTTTTATGTGTATGTCCTCGGAAAAACCTAATGCGGGAAAATTGGTGCAATAAATGAGGGTTTTATTTTATTATGCAACAGTGAAAATCTGAGTACATCTATGGATGCCCAACTAGCAACCCAAACAACAAGAATATCTAGGTAAACTTATTCAAGGGAATAACCCTTCCTCCACAAGCAATCCCGGCACAACCTGCCTTTAGAAACTCGGCCTCCTGAACTTCAACCTATGTGCAGTCTCTATGACGTCAAGCCTCCAACCAATCTCTGATGAAGTCGTTCTGCTTGCCTTTGCTGAGGAAATTGTCTCTTTAGCACTCTAGAACCTCTTCCCGACCTCTGGAGCTAAGAACATATTTCTCTCCAGCAAATCGAACTGCCAATCTGAAGCAACTACGCAGTCCTCTGCGCTGCCTCATGGGGAATAACTCTGCCCTCTTGCTGCTGCCTCTCCAAATCTAGAAAATCTCCTTCAGATTCATTGTCCCTACCCCTCACTCACTGCTTCAATCTTTGGCTCTCCGACAATTGTTGCCACTCTCTGGAAATCGATCTGCCAAGAAAATCAAACTGCACAAGTGTCTTCTCCATCACCACATCAATCTCTTCTTACAATCCACTGTTGGAGCACCAATGACCAAGATTAAAACTTAATAAATGGCTAGGATCATCTTTGGATCGATCTATGTGAGTTTCTAGATGATTCTAACCTTGTCTCAATTCATATTGATTAATTAACCATATTCCCTGAGTTTAGACTTAGGAAATATTTAAAAATTGGTTAATAATCTAATTGAGACACTTCTAGGCGGAATTTCCAGAAACGATTTCTGGGTTTGGAAGATCTCATGTATTCTAGGCTCTCCACCAAATTTCTTGGCTAGAACATGCTACAAAACACTAAAAGCATATTGGTTAGTTGAATTGGATAGTCAAAGTTGTTGACCTTTGACTCTTCGAATTAAAACATTATATCTCTTTGTTGAACATTTGATGACAATCTACTAGAAGAAGAATTTTGAAAGGGTTTTTCCCCCTATGGAGTTTTTCCTTGGTCTTTGACCAAATCTTGTGTCTCTCTTATTCTTGTTCTTGGTTGTCTTCTATTTCATTTGTATTATTATTCTATCTACAATTGCTTACTGTCACTGGAAGATTGAATTTATTGGAAAAGTGATTGCTAATTGAAGAAGAATTGAAATAAGTGATTGTGCTAAGCATAGAATTCTAGAAAATTAACATTATGTGAGGAATTACATGATCCCTCACACCATCCAAGATTATATCCCTTGCTTTCACATCCTTAAGGTTGTGCATGATTGCTTGGATAGGTAAAAAAGAACCTAGATATCCGTGTTTACAAAATCCCACAAACCATTCATCTTTAGAACAATAGTGATCCGCTCCTTCAATGGACTAAAATTAGTGGTCCCATCCAACCTATCTTCATATTTCAAAATACTTAGTGATGCCATTTCATAAATCAGCTTTGGCAACAAAACATTACTTGCAAATTAAAATAATTTTGTTGTTGTAAAATGATTAGTTGTTCTAATGCCCTTGCAATCTCAAATCTCTCCCCAGAGTTTTTGAAGTGCTATTACCACATAAAATTTCTAATACAAGTCTAGATTTATTTTATGTCAACAATTATTTATGTGAAATTTTAGTTATTATTACATTTAGCTGGTTAGTATTCTTCTACCAATTGATTATTTGTCTTCTACAAATTATTTGCGACAAACAATGAATAAAACACAACCTAAACTTCATTGAAAAATAAATAACCACAAAAACTGAGAAAATTGTTCACACACAAATAATGGGCACCAATATTTTTGGGCAAATGTCCTTGGAAAAATCCCAATGTGGGGAAAACAAGTTCTGCAGATGAGTTATTTTATTATTTTTAATAAATCTGTGATGAAGAAAAGTACAAAATCGTTTGCCAAAAATTAGCAAGCCTCCAAAAAATTATTTTTATCACTTTTCCAAGTTGAGTTCTCCTACAAGAATCAACTCGACCTCCTCTGACAACTTCAACCTCCCTCTGGCTTCTGCTCAACTCACACATGCAACCCTCTCACTAGCAAACTCCCACTGCTGAGGAAATAACTGGACCTCCCTCTGGAATTTGCCCTTCACTAGCAAATCGACCTTCCTATGCAAATTGATTTTTGCTGCAATTCCTCCTTGCTCAAGCACTTCGTCCTCTCTGAGAAATTCACAATGCATCTAGGGTAATTCACACCCCTTATCTAGAGCAATTCGTATCACTAGAAAATCAGCCTCTCACTGTAGAAAAATCGATTGCCAACTTTCTCTGGAAATAGTTGTGACAAAAACATCCGACAATCCTCGTCACCAAGCACTACTGGCCTCTCTCTGCTGATGCCCTTGCACTACCTCTGTGCCCTTGGTATCACTGCAAATCTGTCTTAATCTCTCACTGATCTGATGTGTTCTCCAAATGACCCATCAATCTCCTCTTATAATCTTTCATTAACGAATCAATGACCATGATCTAATCTCAATCGATGGATAAGATCATCTTGACCCTTTCTCATGAATTTTCTAGAAGTCTCTAGAGGAAAATCGATTTACCCCAATTAAAACTGATTAATTAAGTCATTACCTTAAGTTAGACTTAGGAAAATTAATTAACTGGCTAACTAATTTGAATTAAGGCCCTTCAAAGCCTTTTCTGGGTATTAGATAAAATGTGTTCCTTAGCCTCATAGACACAATCTGAGACTAGAACACCTATCCGAGCTACATAAACTAACACTCCCACTTAGCAAGGCAAGTGTTTTGCATAACACCCAACCTATCTCTGAAAAAGATGAATCTTGCATTCCCCAAAGCCTTCATTAGTATATCTACTACTTGCTCATCTATACTGTAGCTGAACCATCCTACGTTGCAGACATTCCCTGATGAAGGGGTATTGGATGTCTATGCTTGGCCCTATCATGAAGGACCAGATTCTTTGACAACCTGATACGACTTTGATTGTTGTAGTGTATCATCACGTCTCCATCCTCTGGCTAAACAAGGCTACTAGCAGCTTAAGAAGCCATATAGCCTCACATGTAAGCATCCTCGCTGCTATGTACTCTGCCTTTGGGGAACTCAGCGCCACAAGCTTCTACTTCCTGCTGTACCAAAAAACAACTCTTGATCCCATGTTGAAGCAACACCTTAAAGTGATTTTCTAATCCACTGTGTTACTTGCCCAATCTGCGTAAGTATAGCCAACGAGTTACCAACCTAACACCATCAACTCAGCTGATCCCATATAGTTTTGCACAAATATCTCAACACATGTTTTTCCACTGTCGAATGCACTCTCTTCGACTCCACCATGAACTAATTAAGAGAGTTTACTGCATAGGATATATCTAGCCTGGTGTTGATCAAATACATGAGAGAGCCTATCTACTACCTATACAAGGTGGTGTCCACATCCTTCTCCCTAGATGCATCTATCTTCCTCCAATTAATGATCATGGGAGTAGACATGGCTTTGCAATCCTCCATCCCGAATCTCCTCAAGATCTTGATGCAGTATATCCCTTGTCCAAAGAAAATCTCATCATCTATTTGCCATACATCCATGCCTAGAAACTAGTGCATGAACCCCAAATCCTTCATCTCGAACTTAGCTGCAAGATCCCTCTTGCACTCCTCTATGAGCCCCAGTGAACTTGTCAAGAACAAGTCATCCACATAAAGGACATGAATGAGTACATCACCCCCTACCACCAAGTAGTAGAGGTTTGCGTCCACCTCACTCTTCACAAATCCCTACTGAAATTTGGTAGCTCAAGGAGAAATTCCCTCCTTTGGGAAGCCCTCCTCACCCCCTAGAGACCCTACTAGCTCTTGGAAGAATTTAATTTGCACAAGGAAAAATATTACTTTTAATATAAAACCCACATCTGAACAAAAGTACAAGTTGGCCTGGGCAAGGATATTCGACGTCATCAACCACATATAAATACACATCATGTCATATCACTTGGAGGCATCATCACACAATCATTTCTTCTCTTGTTTGGTTCGACTACTTTTGAAAATTGTAGGTCCAAGCTCACACATGCGAAGGAGAGAGAGAGGGTGTTTCTGTTGTCCAACATTGCCTTTCTATTTGGGTCTGTTTTGACCAACTTTGACTTGGATTTGACTTGGTTTAACCAAATTCTTGGACTATTTGGGAGGCCAAGTTGACTACTACTTTGACAGAGATTTTCTACGCATATTTGCCCAGTGTTGACCAAATTTTTTGTGTTAGGGTTTTCGTAGGTCAACCCTTTCACTTTGACCGAATTAAAGGCTACTTTGAACACTGTTTTGACCGAGTTTGTCTGAGTTGAGAAGGTCAAGTTATTTGCTGCCTTGACCATATTTTTGAATTTTTCTAGGCACTTTGACCACTGACTATTGATTGGTTAGGGCAGCATTGACTGTTGACCAGAAATTGCAGATTGGACTTTTGACCAAATTTGACATTTGGGCTCATCTTTGTTTGAATATTGGATGGTTGATTTGACTAGTCAAGGCTTTGACCTTTGACTCATTGTTGATGTATCTCTACTGAACAATTGATGACAATCTAATAGAAGAAGAATTTGGAAAGCGTTTTCCCCTTGTGGCGTTTTTCTGTGGTCTTTGACCAAATTGTTGTGTCTCTATTATTCTTGGTTGTCTTTTATTGTGCATTTGGTTCACTGTTCTATCTGCAATTGTTTATTATTGTTGGAAGATTGAATTTATTGGAATAATTAATTATGTCAAGCATAGAACACAGGAAAATTAACATGGTATTAGAGTTGAAGTGAAGACAAGCCCAAGGAGAAAAGAGCAATCACCTTTGAAAGAATATGATTTGACCAAGTCAAGATGTGTACCTCATACTTCAAGCTTGAAGAGAAGTTGGATGACTCATCTAATTATGTTGTTTGGAGAACCAGATTGGACGTGACTTTGGATTGAATATGTGGAAGGAAAGGTACCTAAAACCTCTGGAGAATGCTTTTGCTGCTATCAAAGCCAAATACAAGATAGGTGAGATCAAAGCAAAGAATATTATTATTGATTCTTTGAGAGATCATTTGATTATTTGTATTTCAAAATTGAAGAATTCCAAGTAAATGTATGATAAGTTGGTTGGGATGAAAGGAGTCAAAAAATTGAATCCTATTTTATCCTTGGAGAATCAACTCAAGGACATCAAGATGGACAAGGGGGAGACTATGTAGCCATATTTCATCAGGATATCCCAACTCAAGGATCATTTGTTGTCTACTGGAAAAGTTATTTATGATAGGGAGTTGGTACTAATTTCCCTTGGAGGTCTTCCACCTATTTGAGACACATTTATTACAACTATTAGCAACAATGACAGGTTCCCGACATTTGATGAGCTCGTTGGCAAATGCACTCAAGAAGAGACGACGATGATATTTAGAGGGAGAATTCAAAAGCATGAAGGGGAACCCACTGCATTTACTGCTCAAAACAAGAAGAAGAAAGGAAGAGGAGGACCATCTAATTCAAGAAGGCTTGCACCATCATCCAAGGATTCTAATAGAAGAATTAAAAGGGATGTGTCACAAATAGAATGCTATAATTGCCACAAGATTGGTCACCTTGCCCGAGATTGTTTCGAAAAGAGAAGAGCTCCCGGTCCAACTACAACAACAATTGTGGCTTCAATAACTACAAGTAAAATGATAGACAAAGAGAAGGTCCTGCTAATCGAGAAGGTCACCGTCCTCAAAAGAGATCAAGGAACTCAAGATATGAAAGTAATGCAACTGCTACTCAATCCGAATATTTTCTTATTTCTGCTCTTTGTAGTTCCTCTCCTCCAGATTCATTTGATAGTTGGTTGGTAGATACTGGGTCCTCTAGACATTTCACTGGTTATCGTGAAGTCCTCTCAAACCTAGTTGAGAGGGAGACAAATTTGAAGATCATTCTGGGGGACAATTCCACTTATCCTATGAAGGGCTTTGGTTCTGTTTCATTTCATTTGGATTATGGTGAAACTATACATCTATAAGATGTTCTGTATGTGCCAAAATTGAAAAAGAATCTACTATTTATATCTTACTTGGAGGACAAAGGAACGAAGGTTTCTTTTATTAATGGAAAGGTCCTTACCTGGCCTATGAAATCTCACTTAAGATATACCTTCACTTTAGGAGCTAGAATTGGAGGCCTTCATAAAGTTAATGGAAGACCATACTGAGCATTGGTTCATGATAGTAATCATCAATGTGAATTACGGCATTGAAGATTCGCTCACCTTCACTATGAAGTTAATGGAAGACCATACTGAGCATTGGTTCATGATAGTAATCATCAATGTGAATTACGGCATTGAAGATTCGCTCACCTTCACTATGATGCTTTGCCTAAGATGAGGAAGATGGTTTCTGGAATGCCCGAGGTTGAAGCAAATCATGATGGAGTTTGTCCTGGATGTGCAAATGGAAAGAAGATGAGGGGACCATTCCCTTCTAGTAGACGTAGGTCAAATGGGATACATCAACTCATACATTCTGATCTATGTGGGCTTGTTGCACACATTTTATCAAAGTTCCAAGGAAGCAGATGTACCATCTTTATTTTCAAGGATCGAGATCATTAGTTTTATTGAGTCATTGTAAAACTATTCTGCAAAATTTATGATGTAAATGATGCTAGTAAGACGATGTATGCATGTAACAATGTTAAATTTGGACAACTAGGTCCAAACTCTATGTTCTGATACTCAGATTAAGAGGCTAATATTTTTGTTGGATTCCTCTTTCTGAGAGGTGTAAAATCCATATAAAAATAGTCTTAATCCGATGAGCAGAACTTATATTTTGAATTTATTATTCTTAATAAATTATATGTGCAAGGTCGGCCAGTTTTGCAATGTAGGCTCACATGCCCAACAGATGTGTCACACACCCTCATTGATGGATATAAATACAGAAAAAGTTGGAGAGAATTTCAACACAACACAACTCACATCTTCCTCTCTCATCCTAAAGAGTACGAGCTACCTGGAGGACGAATTTCAGCCACACGTGGGAAGGACGAAAAGGACAGACCGTACGGCTAAGCTGTAGTACGATTTTCTGCTGCTAGGGTTTCGCAGAAAGTTTGACCAACGTTGACTTTGGTCAACGCTTGCTCCAATCAAGCTGAAAACTTGTGGAAGGTTCGATTTTTGAAGGCCGTACTACCTGGCACAAAAATCGAGGTCAAAAGGTTGACCGTTTTGCTGCTGCGTTGACTTTTAGCTTGCTGCCCCTGCGTTGACTTTTCAGGACAGCGTTGACTTTTGTAGAATTGACTTGGTTTGACTCATCTACTGGTTGGAGGGTTGTTGTGACACATGCTGGGC
>APFE030982074.1:0-11456 GCA_000404065.3 Pinus taeda
TGGTCACTTCTAGAGCCTTCTAGAAGAGTGTTTGACGTGTATTGAGCGCCTCCAGATGGTTCATGCACCCCTATGATAGAGGAACTTATCCCATCAAGAGAGGAGCTACCCCATTCAAAAGAGGGAGTATCCCATTGATGTTGGAACTGAATAACTTCCTCTAGAATACTATAAATACAGGCCTTGGGCCAAAGGAGGGGAAGGTTGAAAGCTGAACATTCTAAAGGGTAAATGCTGCTGGAATTAGGACTTCCATTGTTGACTTGTGAGGAGAGATCACTATCCTTCCTTGTTGCCATATTGGGAATGGGTGAGCTTGTCAAAGTAGAGGAAATCTCTTGCTGGACCCTGGGAGGAGCTTGCACAACACCAAGGCTCAGGTTGTAATGGTTCCTTTTTTGTTTCCTTAATACAAATAAGTCCATTCTTCTCAATGATTTGTTGTTAATGAATTATTTCATGTACTCCTTGGTCTATGTGATGAATATGCTTTGTTTTATGAAATATTCAGGTGTTATGTAATCGTTTGCTTTGTTAGTGTATGCAGGTCTTAAAGTGAAGGAGGAGCTCATCTGGATCAGCAAGGCTGGACTGCTACAACAAGCGTTGGACTTGAGGTAGGATCGAAAAACACTTGGTTTCTCATAGAATAATGTATGTTTAGAGAAGGATTGCTCTTAATTGTCTTGTTTGTCACTAGAGAGTCCTAGACTCCTAGGGAGGTTAGATTTGTCTACAAAAATAACTCTTTCCGCATGACACGTTGTCAATAGAAGCATTGAGGGGTCAAGCTTAGAACGGACATTAACTAAAATTAACCAAGTCCCTGCATTTCACACAATTTTAAGTTTTTAATTTGCATATTAAGATAGTCGAATCATTTAGCAGCATTTTCCTATCCTTTACTTGGCCTTTATTTCCTTCACAAAAAAAATGACTCCAGCAGGCACTAGTATCATTTTCCTCAAATCAAATTGAATCCTTCAATATCTTTCACAATGTAAACAAGTATTGGTAGCTTAACTGTGTCTCCCAGATTGGTGGGTTCCTACCTAATATTCCCTCATTCAATTTCCATAGGGTTCTACCCCCCTTAGTCAGGAATTTTGACACACCTCAAATGAAGACATTGGGGATCACATTGACAACCCTCAATCTGATCTGTTGTTGTGGTGCCTAGATATTATATGCGACAACATTTTTTTGGCATCATTGCCAAGGACCAATTTATTGTACCATGGCTTTATGGAAATTCTCATCTTTCATCTCATATCCTTCATCCTTCATCTCAAGTGTCTGTGTTAGATTTTTTTTCCAAGTGGCGAGTCCACTTTATTCACTTCCTACAATGGTTTTCACTAGAAGGAATCTTTGTGCCTAATTAATCTCACTCTGGATCCTGAAAATGTTTTTAGAGTTCAATTAAACAAACTCTCTTCCCATGAACACCTTGATAATCTTCGATAGGAAGCTCTCTCTGATATGTATTCATTTTTTTTCAGATCCCATTTAACAAGACATCATGGATGACTTGTATCTTCCTTTCAACTTTTCTAAGATTCAGGGTTACCCACATGACCTTCCTAATAAATGTATGGATAAACTCCCTTCTTTCCAAGGCAATAATGTAGTAACCACTAAATATCATATTAATCCCTTTAGGAATTTCATTTATATTTCTCATGAGGATGTGAGGATAAAGCTCTTTGTGCTATCTTTGGAAGAGGATGATTTCGAGTGGTTCACTGAAAGACGTGATCATTCCATCAATTCACTACAAGCTCTTATTAATGGATTGAAGGATAAGTTTGGAGATAAGCAGGAATAAAGGCATCTTGTAGAAGAGTAAGAAATACCCATGCCTTAAGGTCCTCTTACTGCCTTTTCTTCTCATGCTAAGAAAAGAAATAATTTCGGGACTAAATCAAAAGGAAAGGCTAGACATAAGGGTGGAAGAAAAGGATGATGTTACCTCTGCGATAGAGCAGGTCACTATGCAAGGGAGTGCCCTGATAAAAAGGACTCACACTGGGACGATGATCAAAATCCCTATGATAGCAAAGGTAAAAGGAATGCTAGAAATCAAGGAAGAGGACAACCATTCAAGAAGGCTAGAAATTCTAGGATGTATTAAAAGCACCTGACCTCAAAAAGAACTTGGTTTCCATCTTGGAAATGGAGGACAAAGGCTACAAGATAACCTTCAACGATGGAAAAGTACATTTATGAAAAAATAATGTTAAAGATGCCTTTACTCTTGGGTTTCGTGTTGATTCATTATATCAGGTCGATGGAAGTCCACTATGTGTCATGTCTTATGACACGTCTCTTCAGTCCGAACATTGGCATTGGAGGTTTTCCCACATTCATTATAAAGCTCTAACCGGTGTAAGACAAATGGTGACAGGGATGCTCGAATTCCGAGTAGAGAAAGAAGGTGTATGTCTAGGATGTGTCGAAGGAAATCCCAAAAGCGGACCATTCCCCTCAAGCGAAAGCGAGACCTTCAATATATTACAGTTGGTTCACTCAGGAATATCTAAGGCTGGCATTAAGAGGGAGACTACTACACCACATACTCCAGAGTAGAATTGTGTGGCCGAAAGGAAGAACCGTACGATTGTGGAAGCTATCCAGGCTATGCTACATGATCAAAGACTTCCAAAGTTTCTATGGGTTCAAACTACAAACACCGTCGTATATGTACAAAATTGATGCCCTCATCAAACATTGGGTTCCAAGACTCCTGAAGAAATGTTCACCAATAAGAAACCTGATTTCTCTCATTTTTTGGAAGCCCTGTATATTTTCATGTGCCGAAAGAGAAAAGAAATAAATTGGGTGCATCTGGAAAGAAAGGAATTTTTGTGGGCTATGGTGAAAATACTAAAGGCTATAGAATCTATGTAGTTGGTCAATGGGAAGTCATAATTAGTCATGATGTGACCTTTGATGAAGATATGGCTCTCAGCAAGGTGGACAATCTTCCGAATTTGAGGAGCTCTCAAGAAGCTGACACTAGCAAACTGAAAGAAAAGGATGATGAATCAATGCCTAATGTAGAAGAACCAATGGATCTGATTGATCCTCATCCACATGATCCTCCCTCTTCTGGGAAGAGGCCTTCATGGCTTAGGGTGATACTTGATGATGCTGAAGGAGATGCTGCACCCTCAGGAACCTTCCATCAAAGTAAGAAACCCAACAGGTATCAGGGATACCTGACCATCATGAGCATGATCAAACAAAATGAGCCTTCATCATTCTGAGATGTTGTCAAACATAAAGTATGGAAGGATGCTATGACCATAAAATATGAGTCTATTATGGATAATGATGTCTGGGAAGTAGTTCCTAGAACCCAAGAGAAAACAATTGTTACTTCAAAATGGATTTACAAGATAAAACTGTAGCGAATGGAAGGATGAAATAGTATAAGGCTCGTTTTGTTGCTCATGGTTTCTCCCAGAAGGAACGTATAGACTATGATGTGATAATTGCACCTATTGCCAGATATACGACCATCTGCTTGATCACATTCCTTATGGCTTCACAAGGATGGAACCTACATTAGATGGATGTCAAGACTGTGTTCTTGTACGGTTCGATCAAAGAACAGGTCTATGTGGATCAACTCGAAGGATTTGAGATTTATGATTGAAAATCTCATCTATGCAGGTTTAACAAGGCTCTCTATGGGCTTAAGCAAGCACCCTCAGCATGGTATGAGAGGATCAATAGCTACTTGATGAAGCTAGGATTCACTAGGAGTGAAGCTGATCCTAACCTTTAATTTAAGGTTGAAGATGACAAGCCTGTCATACTGGTGTTGTATGTGGATGACCTCTTTCTAACAGGTGCATACCCTCTCATTCACAAATGTAAGAGGGAGTTGGCTTCTGAATTTGAAATGAAGAACCAAGGACTTGAAGTGTGGTAGAAGCCAAGGGAAATTTTCCTATCTCAAGGAAAATATGTGGTGAAGATTCTAAACACATTTGGTATGGTGGACTGCAAGCCTGTGACTACCTCGAGGATCTTAACTTTAGAAGTTATATGGTAGTGATGTCGGAGCAGATTTGGGAAATGCCTCTGAGTTTCATAAAATCATTCGCATTGATGTTCTTGGTGAACCTCCGTCCGAACATATGTTTTGTAGTTAGCATTGTGAGCTCATATTCGGTTGAGCCTCACTGGATTGATGCCAAGAATCTTCTAAAATATCTTCATGGCACAATTACTAATGGGTGAAGATACACTTTCAGAGATGTGAGACTACTTGGATATACTGATGCTGATTGGGCAGGTAGAGTGGTGGATCGTAAGAGCACTTCTGGGTGTTGTTTCACATTAGGATCTGATTTGATATCCTAGTTGAGCAAGAAGCAGAAGTTGATGGCTTTGAGCACCACCGAAGCAGAATATGTTGCTGCTAGCATGGCCTCCTGTGAGGCAGTCTAGCTATGAAAGATCTTTAGTGAGCTGTTTGGATTTACATTGGATACCATTGTGATCCTATGTAACAACCAGAGGTGGGATTCTATTATTGAGAAATCCCATATTCATTGATTTCTCCAGCAGATAGACATCATCGGGGATATGGTAAGTTGATGAGAAAGGAGGCTTCACCACATTAAGATGATGTATAGGTCGATATACCTTGTCAAAGTCCTGAGGAAATATCTAATCTGTGATATACCTCCTCGACCTCGTTTCCTGCACTAGTTATCTCTAGCTCTTGGCCTCAAGGGATTTCCTTCTCGACTCTCATCCTTGCAGCCTCTCTTCCTTCACCCTCTTTTCGAAAAAAATTCACTAAATGTTTTCCGGAAATTTCCAAGATTTTTGACAAATATTTCTTAAAAGTTTTAGCAAAATTTTAAGAAAAACATTTTCAATATAATATATATTATATATATATATATATATAGAATATATATAATATATAATAAATATATAATAATATAATATATATATATATATATATTCTGAGTTAGCATCTACATATGAAGGTCTTCAGTGATTTGGGCATATTATCTTCAAGCACCTGAGGGTTGACTAGTTCACATCCTATAAAACCTTACCCCATTTCATTGATTTGTTTGAGACCATGACTAATACTGGCATAAAGTTTTAGTTCACTAAAATTTGACAACAAATTTAGCTTCCATATTTTACTCAAGTACATTTTAGAAATAAAACTATCTTCATAAACATTTTCAGGATAATTGACAAATTTCTAAATATTACTTATATGCTTTTATAGTAATTTATTTCTGAGTTTTAAGATCAAATGCGTCACTAGATTAGAAAAAGTTCAACTCATAAATTTTCTGAATTGTTAGTTATCAGTTTGTCATGTGAAGTTTCTGTTGTTACACATAGAAAAAATTTGAATCTTGAATGGTCATAGGATCACTGGTTAAAATAAATTGTTGTCATTACCATTTGTTTTAAGAGCATATTAATAGAATTGATATTTCAGACTTTGCACCTAATTTTTGTGATCTAAGTTCAAATGCTTAATTTAATTCCTGAAGTGCATTCGTTTTTACATGCTCATTCAAGTAGGACTAATTTAGTTTTACTGATGCATCTAATAATCTCTGATTGAGTACTCATGCAAATGGATTTTTGAATATAAATTGTTTTATTTCCAACATTTTACATTGGTTTTCTATTGTGTTTTTAGTAATTGCTTGTGAAGAATTCATATTTTACATTGTTGGTATAATTATTTGTTTTCAAATTAAGATCATTTTTTTTTAGCCTTAAAGTTAAAAAAAACTCACGATATACCTTATAAAAACTCATATTTTAGGCCCTCCTTTCACCATCACATCATTTCACTTTTCATTTGCATACTAATCTAGTACTTGCACATTGAAATTTTCCTTCCAAGCATAAGCGTCGTCAATAGAAGCATTGAGGGGTCAAGCTTAGAATGAACATTAACTAAAATTAACCAAGTCCCTGCATTTCACACAGTTTAAAGTTTTTAATTTGTATATAAGATAGTCGAATCATTTAACAACATTTTCCTATCCATTACTTGGCCTTTATTTCCTTCACAAAAAAAATGACTCAACCAGGCACTAGTATCATTTTCCTCAAATCGAATTGAATCCTTCAATATCTTGCGTAATGTAAACAAGTATTGGTAGCTTAACTGTGTCTCCCAGAATGGTTGGTTCCTAACTAATATTCCCTCATTCAATTTCCATAGGGTTCTACCCCCCTTAGTCTGCTATTTTGACACACCTCAAATGAAGACATTGGGGATCACGTTTACAACCCTCAATCTGATCTGTTGTTGTGGTGCCTAGATATTATATGCGACAAAAATTTTTGGCATCATTGCCAAGGACCAATTTATTGGACCATGGATTTATGACAATTCTCACCTTTCATCTCATATCCTTCATCTTTCATCTCAAGTGTCTGTGTTAGATTTTTTTTCCAAGTGGCAAGTCCACTTTATTCACTTCCTACAATGGTTTTCACTAGAAGGAATCTTTGTACGTAATTAATCTCACTCTGGATCCTGAAAATGTTTTTAGAGTTCAATTAAACAAACTCTCTTCCAATGAATACCTTGATAATCTTCGATAGGAAGCTCTCTCTGATATGTATTCACTTTTTTTCAGATCCCATTTAACAAGACATCATGGATGAATTGTATCTTCCTTTCAACTTTGCTAACATTTAGGGTTACCCGCATGACCTTCCTAATAAATGTATGGATAAATTCCCTTCTTTCCAAGGCAATAATGTAGTAACCACTAAAGATCATATTAATCCCTTTAGGATGGGGTGGTTCTAATGTTTCTCATGATGTGAGGATAAAGCTCTTTGTGCTATCTTTGGAAGAGGATGCTTTAGAATGGTTCACTGAAAGACGTGATCATTCCATCAATTCATTACAAGCTCTTATTAATGGATTGAAGGATAAGTTTGGAGATAAGAAGGAATAAAGGCATCTGGTTAAAGCCCTAAGTATCATAAAGAAAAATGAAAATGAAACCGTTGAGGAATTTAATAGAAGGTTTAATGGTATTGTTAAGGAATTAACTCAACATTATAAACATCTTGGTAAATTTATCCAGGACTTCTACATTGACACTTTTAACGTTGATACCTCTTATGAGTTAAGATGTGTTAAACTTCCTGATAAGTGATCTGAAGAGTCAAGTATGGTATATGCATTTCGATGGTGCATCATCTAGGCATGGTAAAGGTGTTTGGATTTTGTTAAAGTCTACCTTGGGGCATGTTTTCGAATTTTCCTATAGATTAGAATTTGGAGCAACCAACAACGTGGATGAGTATGAATCCTTATTGTTGGGCCTTGAGTTGGAAAAGGATTTACGGGTTAAATTGCTTCATATCAAGAGAGACTCTAATTTAGCTGTCATGTGATTTAATAATAAATTTACATGTAAAAATGAGAGATTGAGAAAATATCAGAATGTGGTGTGGGATATTTTGGAATACTTTGACGCTCTTAACCTTGAAGATATCCCAAGAGAGTAGAATAGTTTGGTCGATGAGCTTGTTGTAGCCAAATATACCTTGTAGTTGTATGATGGATTAGTGAAGGATAAGAATAAAATGGAAATTATTTGCATACCTTCCATTCCAGATAAATTAGAGCAATGGCAGGTTTTTGATGATGAAATGTAGGTGATTCAATTTTTAAATAACTTGGATGAGTTTGAGAATTTTTGGGTAAGTTGTAGGGAGGATGGATCTAATGACTATGAAGATATTATAATTCCTACCCCCCGAAATGTTGTTTCCGTAGAGAAACACTTTGCTCAACATGATGCCAAAAAGAAAGAAGAAGAAAATAGGATGGATCCTAGTGAATTTATTGAATTAAATATAGGTACCTCTAGTGACCATAACTATGTTAAAATTGGCAAAGGTACTAGTAAGGAAGAAGTGGAAAAGATAATCGATTTACTTCATGAATATCAGGATGTCTTAGCATTTTCTTATGATGAGCTAAATATTTTTAGAGAAGATGTTTTGGAGCACACCATCCCTTTAAATGGTGAAAAAGATAAGCCCTTTCATCATAATCTTAGGCAGATAAACCCTATGTTGGCCCCCTTAATCCAAAAAGAGCTTGCAAAAATGTTCATAGCTCGAATCGTTACTTAGACTAGACATTCACCATGATGTTCCAATCTAGTGATTGTTAGAAAGAAGAATGGAACAATCAGACTTTGTGTCAATTTCAAAAACCTTAATCTAACATGTAGTAAAGATAATTACCCTTTTCCAAACATGGAAATTATGTTGCAAAGAATAATGGGTTATGGAATGATGTCTCTGTTAGATGTTTTATTTGGGTACAATCAAGTTTGCGTTAAGAAAGAGGATTGACACAAAACTACTTTCACCACACCATGGGGCACATTCGAATACATTCAAATGCATTTTGGATTAACTAATGTTGGAGCTACCTTTCAAAGGGCTATGTATTATGCCTTCAAAGGTTTAATCGGTAACATTATTGAAATTTGTCATGATGATCTTATGGTTTTTTCTAAGAATTGTATTAGCCATATAGGTCATCTTAGGTAGGTTTTTGATAAATGTAGATAATTTGTAATCTCTTTGAATCCTGCTAAGTCTGTTTTTGGAGTAACAGAAGGGAAGTTGCTCAGTCACATCATTTCAAAGGATGGGATCAAGATTGACCCTAAGAGAGTTGAGGTAATCCAAAAGATTCCTCTCCTTCATAATATCAAATCGCTTTAGTCTTTTCTTGGTAAAACTAATTTACTTAGAATTTATTCCAAACTACATAGAAATAGATAAGCCTATTCAAAGTCTTCTAAAAAAGGATGTTAAATTATTATGGAAAGACAATGGCAAAAAAGATTCTAAGGAGATCAAAGGTCCTATTTCTAAAGACCCTATCTTAATTAGTCTTGATTATTCAAATGACTTCATGATTTTCTCTTTTTCTTCAGAAGATACCATTACTGGTGTCCTGTTACAAAATAAGAAAGGAAATCATGAAAATCCTATAACTTTCATGAGTAGAGCGCTTCAGAATTCTAAATTAAATTATACAACCATGTAAAAGAAAGCTTATGCCTTCGTTAAATCTCTTAAGCATTTCAAGACTTATGTGGGTTATTCCAAGATCATTTATTTTGTCCCACACTCTTTTGTTAAAAATATATCAACTCAAACTGATTTCTTAGGGACTTGTACTAGGTGGGTTACTAAGATTAAAGAATATCATTTAGAGATTAGAACCACCAAGTTAGTCGAAGGTTAAGGTTTGCCTGAAATGATGATTGAGGGAAATGAAACAATTCTGGGTTTGATTTGTCTTAATTATTCATCTTCGCCTAAGCTGCAAATATTAAGAGAGCATGAATGGTACAAGGATATTATTTATTACTTGTTAAATCTTACATGTCTTATGTGTTTACTTTCTCATAGGAGAAGGGCTCTCAGATTAAAAACCCACTGATTATTGTCTTATGAAGGATGGCCTTGGATGGAGAAATCCTAAGGGCATTGTATTTAGATGTGTTAATGAGATAGAGTCTAAAACGTTGATTACCAAGTTTCATTCAGGATTTTGTGGTGGTTATTATGTTACTAGAGCTATCACCCACAAAATCCTTAGAGTTGGTTATTATTGGCCTTCGATTTTTTCGATGGTCATAAATTCATTAGAAGTTTCCAAACTTGCCAACTATTCATTGGGAAGAAAATGCTAGCTTCCTTGCTGCTACAACTTTTTGTTATTGAGGCACATTTTCAGCATTGGGGTTTGGATTTCATCGGGAAATTCAATGAGAATTTTAGCAATGGCTACTCATGATTCTTGATGGCTATTGATTATTTCACTAAATGGGTTGAAGCCATTCCTACTAAGAATTCCACTGAAAGGTCATAATGGATTTGATTAAAAAACGTATTATTACCAAATTTGGTGTCTCAGCTAAAATCACCAACAATAATGCAAAGGTCTTTAGTTCTATGGAGTTTTGATATTTTTGTATTAAGTATGGCATTGTGTTATCTCATTCATCTATCTACTATCCTCAAGATAATGTTCTCCCTAAATCAAGTAATAAAAATATTATAACCATTATCAAGAAGACAGTAGGAGATAAAAAGCACTCCTGGGACAATAAAATCAAGTACGCTTTATGGGTAGATAGGATAACTAAAAGGAAATCTACTGCTAAAACTCCCTTTCAACTTGTCTATTGCATGGATGTGACATAACATTTCCATCATAAATTACCATCTTACCAATGCCTTAAGCATTTTCTAGTTATAAAGATGTTATCCAAAACAAGATTGATCAAATCGTGGAGTTGGATGAAATGCACACGAAGCCTTTTGATAGTATATGAAAGAATCAATCTAACATTAAGAAAATATTTGACAAATCTTCTCAGTCTAGATCTTTGCAAGCTAGAGATATGGCTTTACTATGGGATTGCAGAAATGAAAAACCATGAAATCATTAGAAATTTGACAGTTTGTGGCTAGGAACTTACATCATCCAAGGCATTGCTGATCCAAATTCACTCCATTTGAGCACTTTGGAAGGTGGGCCACTTGACTTAACTGCAAATGGATAAATTCTCATGATATTCTTCAAAGAAATCATTTGATCTTATGGGGCATCCTTTGTATCATATTTCTAACCCTACACCTTGTCGTTTTAGCATTTTATTTATGTTCTTAGATTATGTTTACATTTTAGGTTTGTAGAATTGTTACAGAGCTTCTATTTCATTAATATAATGTCATATGTTGATCTTTGGATTATATTTGGATGGACACTACTTATGTGATTATGTGTGTTCCTTGGGTACATATTACAAATTCTCACATTCCTTCTATGAAGCAACATCTCCCCAAGTAGAGCGAGATGTTGACCGCTCCACGGCAGTGTACGCCATAGCTGTACGTTTTTTCACACAAGGACTTCCATCATTTCTGAGCACTCAAGTGATCCATAGATTAATCATTATAAGCTATATGTACACTATCGTTTTGTAAACACATTCTTTGTTTTGTAATATAAATGATCCTAGTGAGACAAATGTATATAACAAACTAAGTGAATTTATTTTTCTCGTGATGATTTCTATCCTAGGAGGCTTTTCGTCTCACTCACTCATGTGTGTTTCTAAACATAGATGATCAACAGATTTTTATCCTCGAGCATCACCCCAAAGCTAGGGTGGATCTTGTCATCGAGTATCTTAGATGAGTCCTAACATTATTTATCGAGACTCTATAAAAGTGATTTGAGAATAAGTCAAGCTATTTGGTTATATGATTTTATTTAAATTCACTTTGTCTATTAGATCATATTTTGAGTAGTAGAAATGGGTAACTTATGTAGGTTCTATAATGAACGGGTGTTCCCCCTTCATGGGTTAGAATATAATATTTCATGTAAA